>CM064418.1:39836936-40028842 GCA_032690845.1 Eleusine coracana subsp. coracana
AAAGATACTCTCTCTCTCTCTCTGTCTATAGTAAGATCAAAACAAGCAAAAGGTACTCTCTCCCTCTCTAGAATAAGATTGAAACAAGCAATGATACTCTCTCTCTCTGTCTCTCTCTCTAGAGTAAGATCCAAACAAGCAAAAGAAACTCTCTCTCTCCTCTCTTTCTCTCTCTCTCTCTCTGTCTCTGTCTCTCTCTCTAGAGTAAGATCCAAACAAGCAAAATAAACTCTCTTTCTCTCTCTGTCTAGAGTAAGATCAAAACAAGCAAAGGTACTCTCTCTCTCTCTCTCTAGAGTAAGATTGAAACAAGCACATGATACTCTCTCTCTCTCTCTGTCTCTCTCTCTAGAGTAAGATCCCAACAAGCAAAAGAAACTCTCTCTCTCTCTCTCTAGAGTAAGATCGAAACAAGCAAAAGATATTGTCTCGCTCCTCCTCTCTCTCTCTCCCCTCTCTCTCTCTCTATCTGTCTCTCTCTCTAGAGTAAGATCCAACAAGCAAAAGAAACTCTCTCTCTCTCTCTCTCTAGTGTAAGTTTAAAACAAGCAAATGATACTCTCTCTCTCTGTAGAGTAACATTAGAACAAGCAAAAGATACTCGCTCTCTCTCTGTATATGTAGTAAGATCGAAACAAGCAAAAGATACTCTCTCTCCCTCTCTAGATTAAGATCCAAACATGCAAAAGATACTCTCTCTCTCATCTCTCTTTTTCTCTCTAGAGTAAGATCAAAACAACCAAAAGATACTCTCTCTCTCTCTCTCTAGAGTAAGATCAAAACAAGCAAAAGAATCTCTCTCTCTCTCTCTAGTGTAAGTTTGAAACAAGCAAATGATACTCTCTCTCTCTCTCTCTAGAGTAAGATTAGAACAAGCAAAAGATACTCGCTCTCTCTCTATATATATATAGTAAGATCGAAACAAGAAAAAGATACTCTCTCTCCCTCTCTAGAGTAAGATCGAAACAAGCAAAAGATACACACACACTCTCTCTCTCTCTCTAATGTAAGATCAAAACAAGCAAAAGATACTCTCTCTCTCTCTCACTCACTCTCTAGTGTAAGATCGAAACAACCAAAATATACTCTCTCTCTCTCTCTAGAGTAAGATCAAAACAAGCAAAAGGTACTCTCTCTCTCTCTCTAGAGTAAGATTGAAACAAGAAAATGGTACTCTCTCTCTCTCTAGAGTAACACTATAACAAGCAAAAGATACTGTCTCGCACTCTCTCTCTCTCTCTCTAGAGTAAGATCCAAACAAGCAAAAGAAACTCTCTCTCTCTCTCTAGTGTAAGATCAAAACAGGAAAAAGTTACTCTCTCTCTCTCTCTAGAGTAAGATTGAAACAAGCAAATGATACTCTCTCTCTCTCTAGAGTAAGATCCAAACAAGCAAAAGAAACTCTCTCTCTCTCTCTTTGTCTCTCTCACTCTCTCTCTCTCTCTCTTTCTAGTGTAAGATCGAAACACCAAAAGATCCTCTCTCTCTCTCTCTCTCTCTCTCTCTCTGTGTCTAGAGTAAGATCGAAACAAGCAAAAGGTACTCTCTCTCTAGAGTAAGATTGAAACAAGCAAATGATACTCTCTCTCTCTCTAGAGTAAGATCCAAACAAGCAAAAGAAACTCTCTCTCTCTCTCTCTTTCTCTCTCTCTCTCTCTCTCTCTCTCTCTCTATCTTTGTCTCTCTCTCTAGAGTAAGATCCAAACAAGCAAAAGAAACTCTCTCTCTCTCTCTCTCTCTAATTGACAAACGCTCCAGCTCATTTCATGTATCTCATAAATTCGGTATCATGCCAGAGTTGGAAAAATTTGTGGTAGTACTCATTGACGACATCCTCATCTATTCTAAGTCCAAGGAAGAGCATGCTGAACATCTTTGCATTGTTTTTCAACATCTACGAGATCACAAGTTGTATGTAAAATTCAGCAAGTGTGAATTTTTGTTGGACCGTGTGCCATTCCTTGGTCACATAGTCTCCGCAGAAGGAATCTCGGTAGACCCTAGCAAGGTTCAAGACGTGCTAGACTGGAAGCCACCAAAGACAGTTCACCAAGTACGCAGTTTCCTCGGACTAGTCGGATATTATCGTAGCTTCATACCAAATATTTCTCGGCTAACCAAACCCATCACGGAGCTGCTGAAAAAGGAGAAAATGTTTGATTGGAACAACAATTGTGAAGAAGCATTTCAAGCACTGAAGAAATTATTGACAACTGCCCCAATACTGCCTCAACCCGACATCACCAAGCCATTCGACGTATATTGTGATGCGTCTGGGACAGGACTTGGATGTGTACTCATGCAAGAAGGTCGTGTCATAGCCTATGCATCTCGACAGCTAAGGAAGCATGAAGAGCACTATCCAACTCATGATTTGGAGCTAGCTGCAGTTGTACTTGCACTGAAAATATGGAGGCATTATTTGCTCGGCAACTTAGTGCACATCTACACAGACCATAAGAGCTTGAAATATATCTTCACCCAGACTGATTTGAACATGAGACAGCGTCGGTGGCTAGAACTGATTAAGGATTATAACCTGGAGATTCATTATCATCCAGGCAAGGCAAATGTAGTCGCCGATGCATTAAGCAGAAAGGTCCACTGCAACAACTTAGAGCTGGAAGTTCAGGACAGAAATGACCGCGAAACTAATTCAGAACCCAGCCTTCACGTTTTACCTGCTGTAGTGATTAGCAACCAAAGTGTGCAATCTACTATTCATGAAGTAATCATTGCTGCACAGAAAAATGATGTTGGTATGAATCATATCCGTCAAAACATTGAAGGTGGTAAAGCAAAATGCTTTACCCAAGACT
The DNA here is from genome assembly GCA_032690845.1 of Eleusine coracana subsp. coracana. Classification (NCBI taxonomy): domain Eukaryota; kingdom Viridiplantae; phylum Streptophyta; class Magnoliopsida; order Poales; family Poaceae; genus Eleusine; species Eleusine coracana. Next base: position 39,839,756 of record CM064418.1, read on the forward strand.
CGGACGGTACTCTATGGTTTAATAACCGTTTAGTAGTACCAAAAGACTTTGAACTTCGACGGACAATCTTGGATGAAGCGCATCACTCCAAGTACTCCATCCATCCGGGTAGTAACAAAATGTACCAAGACTTGAAGAAGAATTTCTGGTGGACAAGGATGAAGCGGGAAATTGCTCGGTACGTCGCAGAATGCGATACCTGTCAAAGAGTTAAGGCTGATCATTTGAAACAAGCCGGATTACTGCAACCATTGAGTATTCCCACGTGGAAATGGGAAGACATCAGCGTGGATTTTATTGTTGGTCTCCCTCTCACCTCTTTGAAGCACGATTCGATTTGGGTCGTTGTGGACCGACTCACAAAATCTGCCCACTTCCTACCGATCAATAACACCTACAAGATAAAGCAATATGCAGAGCTATACATAGCAAGAATTCTATGTCTTCATGGAGTACCCTAGACCATTGTTACAGATCGAGGCTCGCAGTTTGTCGCTCGTTTTTGGGAACAACTGCATGCATCACTAGGTACCAAGCTGATTCGGAGTTCCGCTTACCATGCCACCACTGACGGACAAACAGAGCGTGTCAACCAGATTTTGGAAGATATGCTTAGAGCATGTGTTTTAACACATGGTGGTAATTGGGATGAGTATTTGCCTTATGCGGAATTCTCATACAACAATAGTTACCAGGAGAGTTTAAAAATGTCGCCATTTGAGGCACTTTATGGTCGTAGTTGTAGAACACCGCTAAACTGGTCTGAATCTGGAGAAAGGGTAACCTTTGGTCTCGACCTTGTCAAGGATGCTGAAGAAAAGGTTCATACTATTCAAGCAAATCTTAAAGCTGCTAAATGCCGTCAGGAGAAGTATGCAAACAGATGATGTAAGCCACTATATTTCAACAAGGGTGACTACGTCTATCTTTGAGTGTCACCTATGAAAGGTATCCAATGGTTTTGAGTCAAGGGAAAGTTAGCTCCCCGTTATATTGGACCATTCCAAATTTTGGAACGATGTGGAAATGTGGCCTATAAGCTGGAGTTACCCGCTAACCTATCTGGAGTTCATCACACCTTCCACGTCTCTCAGCTTAAGCGATGTCTCAAGCAACCCATTGACAAGATTTTGGAAGAATATGACCAACTTCAACCCGATCCCACATACTCTGAACAACCAATAAAGATCCTTGACGAGAAGGAGCGCACAACCCATAATAGAACCCTCAAATTCTATAAAGTTTAGTGGAGTAATCACTCAGAAGATGAATCCATGTGGGAATCTGAAGAATTCCTGAGTACCCACTACTCGAAGTTTTGGTCATCATACACAGGTATGTTTTGACCACTGCACTTCCCTCTAGTTTGCCTTGTTCATAATCTCGGGACGAGATTTCTTTAAGGAGGGAGGGCTATGACACCCTAGGTGTCTCACTTTAATTGAACAAACATGAGGAGCACTAACCATGGAAAATATAGCATGAAATGATAGAGCCTATCTATATGATTTAATTCTAGACAAATAAATACCTTGCAACCAAGTTATTGAAGCAATTTAAAAATTTCAATACAACTCATGTCAAATAAATTCATAATTAGTTTGGCAATAATAAAATAGAATATTATAAATTTATTGGGCATTTTATCTAATTAGCAAGACCCATAATTAATTCATTCATTCTCAAGTAAATAAATAATGCATTTATTAAATTCTAAAAATATTTTTAGGAAAATTAAAAATAAATTTCACTAGAGTGTTCTCCACCATTTAAATAGTCAGTCCATCAAATTTCACCATTTTAGGAAAACCCTAGCTATTTTATTTTGATTTATTAAAAACCAGTGTTGACCAGGGACCTAGGTGTAAGAAATCAAAATCCTGGTGGGCTGCAGCGCAAAATCTTTTTCTTCTTCCCTCCCACTGGCGCAGGACCTGCCGGCTTCGCTCTGCCGCGCGGCAACGCCGGCACGCGACTCGGCCCGTCTTCACTCCCCGCCTCGGAAACGCGCACGTGCTACAGCAGTCTCCGCTCTGCCCTTCTGCCTCTGCCGAGCGCGTGAACCAACGGCCGTTTTTCCCCTCTTCTCTCTCTCTGCACGATAACCCGAACCGGCCGACAACCTTTCAATTCTCCCCCCCCCCCCCCCCTTGCTGCATCTGGCCTCAACCACCTCGCTGACCTCCCCGCGGCATCTAAGGCGCACCGGTGAGCCACGCGGAATCGAGCTGCTCTCTCGCTTCAACCCTCCGTTCTTCCATTTCTTCTCTCCCCCACCAGTCGCCATTACCGAACCTGAGTTGGCCTCTCGTAGCCACTGCTTTCTTGCCTTCCAACTCGAGCTGAGAGCTTCAACGCACTCGCGTACTTCCCCTCTACCCTCCTCTAGCCCTGCCTAGCCAAGTTCGTGCACAACTAGAGTGAATCGAAGGAAGACTAGAAGTGAATTCCCCGGCGACGTCCTCTACCATTAACCGGAATTCACAGCAGTCGGTGAGCCTCCTTGTCCCATTCCTTTTCGCTCGTAAGCGCAAAATCTCAACGCAACCCCCGACTCATTTCTCCTTCGATTTCGTCCACCCGGACGCCGGCATTCTGCTTTTCCCCGGTCCTGACCCGTCGCCGCCAATCACCGAAGCCGCCTCCATGATGAGCCCCTACATCTGGCCTCCTCCGACGCAAACCGACGTGATGCCGAGCCTCCCCGAGTCGCCGTGAAGCTGTAGGAGTAGATCCCATCTGTTTTTTCTGCTCCAAGCCGTTCCCGTGACCCCGCTGGATCTCCCACTCCCGCCGCCTCTCGCCGACGACCACCTTCCGGTGAGACCCCGATGCCGCGACCTCCACCAGTCTCTCCGTCTTAGTGCGTGCCTTGTTTTACTGCTTCCGCGGCAAGTTTTCGACCCACGTAGTGCCCAGCGGCGAGCCCTCCGGCGAGCGCGACCCCGCTCCGGCGAGCCCGCTGGCATCCTCCTGGCAGCGGAGCTGGAACCCGCATGGCACTGACGTGGTTGCCACATGGCACTGACATGTTAAAAACTAAACCCAAAATTCTCTGGAAATTACAGAAAACTACTAAAATTTCTAAAATGCATAGTAAATTCATTTTAAGTCCAAATGACCCCAAACAAATTTTGTTAGCTTCATAATAATGTGCTGTATTTTAGTAAAATGACAACCAGCTTTCTCTGTCAATATATTTTAATTAATTAAATAACTTGTGTAAACACTAATTAATTCCTTAATAATTCTAGGAATGGAATTTAATTCTAATATTTTGCATGCACTGTTATTTCATGGTAATACGCCACCCTGATTTTTGGTTAAGTTAATTCTGCACTATTTAATACTCTATTAATTATGTAATGCTTTAACTTGAATAAATGCTAGTAAATAGAATAATAATATCCAGAGGCTGTAACTTGGTGAAAATGCAATTCATCTATGTCCATGTTCATGATAAATCACTCAAGTCTAGAATCGATTGGTTACTATTTTAATTACTTAATTGTTCTGAAAAACTATAACAACCCTAAATAAATAATTAACACACATAAAATGATGAAACTCTAATTTGTTTCTTTGAAGCATATGGCTTCGAGAACATAATAATAATTTATCGACATCAAAACATGATGTGCTTGCATGTATCATATCATTGCATATAACGGTGTTACGACAATACCGTTAACACCTTTGTCATCATATAGGTAACGACAACCAAGAGCCCGAAGAGGATCATCAGAAGGAGACTGAGTCTCAGGAATGAGAGATTAAAGTTGCTAACACTAGTGTCAATCTAGGCAAGCCCAGGTTTTCATTCGCCATTTTATAAAGTTGGTAGTTTTCAATATTACTAGTGTCTGTGATTATTGCATTAGGTCATAGGAGTTGATTGGAACCCACCTTGCATGATACCCAAATGACCCATGCCACTATCATTAGAACCATGGTAGTATCGGTACTGTTTCGCTATGCTTAGTAACTACTAGGCTCGGTAGATATTAATACTAAGGAATGAACTTGACCACTGGAACGGGAACCTATAAAAGAAGTTTATTTTAATGTTATGACCGGACAGGGAAGATGCATGTGTAGGTTTGCAGCAATACATGGATGTTGACTGTGGTAGCCCTGCCTTGTCAAACCTAGGACCCGTCCGTGGTCGGCCCCTTGGTCAAGTATTGAACAGTACCGAATGCATGCTAGTCTATGGGCACTAGTAAACTGATGTAGCATTGGCGCGGCAATGAGGACGGTACCTAGTACAATGGTCATTGACCCTTCTGCTGCTGGAGTGGGCAGTTCATACCGCGAAGTACTGTCGGCAGAACGGCATGCCCACTCGCTGAGACTAGACCCGGACCAAGTTGTTTTTCATCCTTGCGAAAGGTTGCCATATACGACCTTAATTGGTGCGTATGTGTCGTGTACCTCGGGTTTTCCCAGTTGGTGTAAATCAATTGCAATTGTTGTACCTCACAATAATGAGTATCACTTGGTCACTGAGTCGTCACGTAGTTGCACATGGTACTTGGGAATTGATTATCATGCTTATTGTTGACGATACTCTTGTGGCTCTTATGTTGTACTTACTTTATGTATTGCTTTATTATCTTATTGTTGCAACTAAAGTTACATTCTGCTCTACCCAATTAACTTGATAGAACTAATAGGTTGCTTAGTGCGAGTCTTTTTCAAACAAGCCACCTATTAGAGCCATTGCATACCTAGAAGTCCGACGAGTAAGTCTTGCTGAGTAATTAGTACTCAGGCTTTGTGCCACTGTTGTTTTTAGGTAATGAAGAGGTAGAGTTGCCTGAGAATGTACAACCCTGGGACATGCAAGTCCCTGATGGTTGGACTGCCCACTGGGAGTCTGACTCGCCACCGCAGTATTGATGTGTGTTGCAAGAGTGATGGTTCTTCGGGCAGGAATCATTACTGTGATGTATCATCAAGCTCATAGCTCCTTATTGTTATTCGCTTCCGCTGTGTTTTCAAAAACATTATGAACTTATAATATTCCACTACACTCTGATGACTTGTTGATGTAATATTCAACTTAAATTCGAACCAATGTTGTATTATCAAGTGTCTGTGTTATCAGCACCGTCGGGACCTCGATCCTCCGGGAAGGGGCGCTACAAACATTTCCACATGAGAGTATCTTGAGTCATGCCTTTGATTGACAGGCATGAAAATAAATGCTCAAACTCTCGCAAATGATGAATGGGTTTTCCTAATTTAAACCCGAGAAGGATTGTTCCCAAACCATGGCTATAAAGCTAGAACAGAGTTCAAAGACAAATGATTGAATTGGATCCGCTAAAAGCGGTGGCTCAAAGAACTTGCCCTTTGGATAGAAAATGTTTTGAATTGATAGTCGCTCCATGGTAGAGAAGGGGAAAGAAATAGATAAAAGGAAATCAAAAGGTATGTGGGCAAACTAGGTTCAAAGATAAAATAGCAACCGTTCCTCGCCAACGGCACTAGAAAGCTTGTTGGGTATTTTAATGACAATAGAATAAATCCGCAATCACACGGATATCAATGTAGCTTTCACCTAGGAGTATTCCAAGGCATCGAATCCATAGGGAACGTGTGTGCTTAATCTTTTGTTCTATTTCAACCAAGGACACCAAGATAAATGTGGCTTTGGGTAGAGAAGATTAATGAAAACTATGAAATTCTGGGCTAATATCTATAGGAGAGTTGTGTATGTAGGAATCATCTCTAAACTCTACTACAAATCTTAGTGACGATGGTTGCCTTGGCGGATGATGACTATGTCCACAAGCATGGAGCTTGGTGAGCTTGATGGAGTCCAACGGTTGATGGAGATGGATCAAGGCTAAGAGAAGCTAGGAGCAAGTGTGTGGAACACTTATCTTGTTGTTAGGGCTTTGAGTCCATAGGAAAAACTAGACTATCGAGGGGGTTTAGGTCATGTATCTTAGGTCACACTAGTTGGTCATGTGCATGGATACTCAGGGAAATCATAGGCACTAGGTGATAGTGGAAAAGCCAAGGAGTTGTTGAAAGAAGCTGAGAAACAAAGTCAAGCGAGAACGAGGAGTTTTAGCTTCTGGACAGAGTGACCAGATGGTATGGTCATCAAAGGATCAGAGAGTGGGCTACGAGGAATCTGTCAGCGTGAAGGCCCATAGAGGTCAGACCATAGAAGGTTCAGCCTATATGGATGAGGCTCGGGACAAAAAGGAGCAGTTTTGGATGCCCTCTGGAATCAACGAAGGCGAAGAGACTGGACGGTCCGATCTACTGACTGGGCAGTCCAGTCAGTGGGAAATCAGCAGCAATCGAGAAGGTAACGTCTCTTGAGGAGCCGCCCAGATGGAGACCGAACCGTCCGGTCAGTGTTGTGTATTTTAATGACAACAGAATAAATCCGCAAGCGAACTAATATCAAAGTAGCTTTCACCCAGGAGTATTCCAAGGTATCGAATCCATAGGCAATGTGTGTGCCTTATCTTATGTTCTAGTTCAACCAAGGACACCAAGATAAATGTGGCTTTGGGTAGAGAGGATTCCTAACAAGTATAAGGTCCTAATCAAAGTAAGAGTACTACTAGGTTGCTTGCATTAGGCATCCGGTTTTCCCCTGCATCCATAGTGCCATTCTAGCCCAGAGCCTAAGGACGGATAGGGCTGTCACCACCAACTAGCAATCCGTGGACTACGTGATAAAGAAAGGTAACTTACGGCTTAGCCACCACGTCTACGCTTTCAGTTACTCCCTTAATATCCAATTGCAATGATATAAGACTAAGGTCTCTAACTAAATAGAGCATTGAGTGAGCAAAGAAACTAAGTATAAAACTTACTTAAAATAAAAATTAAATACCAAGAAAGGAATCACGAAGACTTACTAAATATGGTAAGCATCCGTGGAGGTACAAGTGTGGAGAAGAGATGGACAAGCCCACTCCTCCTCCGGACTTCCCCTCACTATTATCTAAGCACTTTGCAGTGCTAAAGCCTTATGGAAATGAAGCTCTAAACTATTCTTGAAGTGTGTGGAGAGTATAGGCACTCCCGTCCTAATATGGACTGGCCCAAGGTCAGTAACTAAGGTGGCAACTCCCGCCCTAACCGTGGGAACCGACCTTGGAAAGCCGGTGGGAGGCTCCCAGAGCAGGCCTGGGACGAGTGGGCTGGATTTTTATTTGGCCAAACATGGACTGGCCCCTTTCGGCCATAGTGTAAGGACAGAAGGCGTACCAAGAGCGGGGGGGGGGGGGCGGATTGGTAAGCCGACCACAAATCCGAGTACTACAAGTTCACACCACTTGAACCTAGCAATCATTGCAACCTAATAATTCTAGGAGGCCAAGACACTACACATGCTAGTGTTCATGATGAGAGCGAGCAAAAAAGCTAAACACAATGGCCTAAGCAAGCCACAAGTCACCCTATCAACTATAGCACACAAATGCAGAATAGTGAAGAGGGGTCAAGGAATGCTCATGACTTTTTTTCTCGAGGTCTCGAAATGATGGTGCCTTCCCCTAATCCTCATTGGACCACTCCCACCGGAGTTCCAGTCCCTCCTGCCATCAATCCCTAATCCTCATTGGACCACTCCCGCCGGAGTTCCGGTCCCTCCTGCCATCAATGTGGAGCTCTCGCCCATGAGCCCGCAATCACTTTCGAATTGAAGACACAGTGCACGTCACCGCTACCACCAAGGCACAAGCTCACCTCCCTCAAGAACTTGCCGGACTCCCCGAGCCGACATGGGTGCTCACTATTGATGCCCCTTTCACCGACGGGCTTGATCAAACTATGTACAAACGTGTGAACCGTCACAACCGATCACGATTGGCTCGATCACCAACACCTAACTGATCTAGGTCTCACATAGACCAAGAGTAACAACCTAGATCACACCCTCAAGGACACCATAGCCTTAGATGTGCATCAATGCTCAAGTTACTCTCACTAGCACTCTCAAGATATGCAATATCTCCTTCTAGTGCTATCCACTTTTCCTCTTGGCTCTCACCAAATGCTCCAAGAAATTCCACTGGCCAAGAGAGGTCTCCAAGACGCCAGCAACGAAGTTGTATAAGCATCCAACCTCCAATTAGTCATTGCTCCACGAGATTGCCTTTCTGGACACACTGACTGGACTGTCCGATCACTGCCTGACCGGACCGTCTAGTCACCCCTGAAATGGCTCCCAGAGCCGTTGGCTTCACTGTGCCTACAATCTCCTATACTAAACAGACTGTTCGGTCAGTTTCTCTCTCCACTATAGAAACTTTCTAGAGCTTGCTTCCTCTCTGCACTGTGCACACCTGTACAGACCGGACCATCCGGTCTGTAGACTAAACCATCCGGTCTCTACAACTCCAACATAGACACATTCCTTATTGAGTCTTCTCTCTGGATTTCCTGTTCTCTTAGTGATCGTACAATTTGGTCTCCACTGACCCCTCTATCCGATCACTCTGTCCAGAAGCTAAAACTCCTTGTCCTCGCTTGATTTCGTTTCCCGGCTTCTCTAAACAGCTCCTTGGCTTCTCCACTGTTACCTAGGCTCTGTGATTTCACTGAGCATCCATGCACATCACTGACTAGACATGACCTAAGAGAAATGACATAGACCCACTTGATAGTTCAGTTTTTCTTGTGGACTTAAAGCCCTAACAACTAGACAAGTGTTCCCAACACTTACTCCATAGATTGTCATTAGCCTTGATCCATCTTCATCAACCCTTGGACTCCATCAAGCTCATCAAGCCTCCAAGCTTGTAGCTATTGTCATCAATCACCAAGGCAACCATCATCCAATATGATTTGTGTGACATCCCCGCCCCATTAATGAGGGGGAATAGTCGAAGGATCGAACATTGGGTGATATCTTGATGAAGTAAGAGTCCAAGAGTACACATATATGAGCATAAAAGATTATTGTGTAATGTTAAAATTTAATTATTACAACTTTGGTTTAGATTTGAGTATGTAAACAAGTTTGATGTTTGGTAACATAAATAGTGGAAGCAATATATCTCACGTTAATATCATATCATGAAGCACATCTTGCCCGTAGACGTGCCTCATTATCAAGAAGAATACCTGCATGAAACAACATAGAGCAAAGCCCTGAGCAACTATTGCTTAGCAAGACTTACCCATTAAAATGGCACGCTAAGGCTGACACCTAGTATGCAGGGGCCTGATGAAAGGTTGTTGGAATAACTACAAAAACAACACTAATAATTGATCCTTATTTTCTGATTTTAGCCAAGTTAATAGAGTTTTTGCGTACATTAAATATTGTGCAGCTATACTATAACAAACATGGTTGCAATATAGTTTATAGAAATATAATATCATCATCATCATTTCACTTTGTACTTTGATGTGACAGCGATCACAAGTGGTACTCAATAACCGCGAGAGATGGCGACTCAATTTACATCCTATAGGAGAAACCCAAATACATGACGCACACACACTCCGAAGATTCACGTACGACAACCTTTTGCAAGATATAATAGGGTCGGTCTGGGTCCTACTTTTCCTGAGTACACGTCATCCCATGCGATGCTCTCGTCGAAGCCATCCATGGGTAGCCCAAGCACTATCCCTTCCAACACATACCCACATTCCACCATAACCATCTTCATTACCAAAAGAAGACTGGGGTATTGTCCAACCACTGCAGAAATCAAGCTACATCGGTTTACTAGTGCCCATATAACTAGCATGCACTTGGTACTGTTCAAACTTGCCCAACAGGCCCACACTCAAAGCGGTTCTTAATCGACATAAATGGGGCTTGGCAAACAAGGGCCAACCTTATCACCTCAACCTACACATGCACTTCCCCGTTCATTCTCATTTTAATTTCTTTCTCATCATAAGCTCAAGAAAGGTAATAATGATCGACTACCCAATACCGAGTAATCATCGGACTACTCAATGGGAACCATATCATCGGCTAGAACTATTGGAGTATAGATAAGGCGAGTCCAAACAATTAGACAAAACTGTGACATCTATGAGATGAGGCCATACGAGATGCTTATTCATTGTCATCATGCTCAATAGACACCATATCACCAGTGAGAACTATCAAGTATGGACAAGGAATGGTGCGACCGTGATACATCATATAGTCACCTAAAGGCTCATCCAATGTCGTTATACTCGATGGCCACAATATCACCGACATGAACCAATGGAGTATAGACAAGGCGAGTCCAAATAGTCGGACCAAACTATGATGTTCATCAGATGAGACCACAAGAGATGCTCGTTCAGTGTCACCAAGTTCAATGGACACTGTATCACCAGCGAGAACTATCGAGCATGGAAAAGGAATAGAGATACCGTGAGACATCATATCGTCGACTAGTGGCTCATGCAATGTCATTATAATCGATGGGAACCATATCATCGGCTAGAACTATTGGAGTATAGATAAGGCGAGTCCAAACAATTGGGCCAAACTGTGACATCGGGAAGATGAGGCCATATGAGATGCTTATTCAATGTCATCATGCTTAATAGACAATGTATCCCCAATGAGACCTATCGAGTATGGACAAGGAATGAAGCTACCATTACACATCATATCCTCGACTAATGTTTCCTCCAATATTGTTACACTCGATGGCCACCATATCACCGCCTGGAACTGATAGAGTACAGACAACGCGAGTCAAAACAATTGGGCCAAACTATGATGTGCATGAGATGGGGCCTTACAACATGCTCATTCAATGTCATCATGCTCAATAGACACCGTATCACTAGCAAGAACTATCGAGTACGAACAAGGAATAGAGCTACCATGAGACATCATATCGTCCACTAATGGCTCATCCAATGTCATTATACTCGATGGGCACCGTGTCATCAGCTTGAACTATTGGGGTATAGACAAGGCAAGTCCGACCAATCGGGCTAAACTGTGACATCGGTGAGATGAGGTCATGTGAGATGCTTATTTAATGTCATCATGCTCAATAGACACCATATCACTCGCAAAAACTATCGAGTATGGACAAGGAATGAAGCTACCATTAAATATCATATTGTTGACTAATGGTTTGTCCAATGTCTTTATACTCGATGGCCACCATATCACCAGCTAGAATTGATGGAGTATAGACAAGGTGAGTCAAAACAATCAGGCCAAACTGTGTCGTCGATGAGATGAGGCCACACGAGATGTTCATTCAATGTAATCATGCTCAATACACACCATATCACCAGCGAAAACTATCAAGTGTGGACAAGGAATAAAGAGACCATGAAACATCATATCATCGCCTAATGGCTCATCCAATGTCATTATACTCGATGGACACCATATCACCACCTTGAACCAATGGAGTATAGACAAGGCGAGTCAAAACGGCCGGACCAAACAGTGATGTCGGTGAGATGAGGCCTTAAGAGATGCTCATTCAATGTTATCAAGCTCAGTGGACACTGTATCACTAGCGTGATCTATCGAGTATGGACAAGAAATAGAGCTACCATGAGACGTCATATCATTGACTATTGGCTCGTCCAATGTCGGTATAGTCGATGGGCAACGTGTCATCGGTTAGAACTATTGGAGTATAGACAAGGCAAGTCCAAACAATCGGGAAAAATTGTGACATCTGTGAGATAAGGCCATATGAGATGCTTATTCAATGTCATCATGCTCAATAGACACCCTATCACCAGCAAGAATTATCGAGTATGGACAAGGAATGAAGCTACCATTAAAGATCATATCGTCGACTAATGGTTCATCCAATATCCTTATACTCGATGGCCATCATATCACCAGCTAGTACCGATGGAGTATAGACAAGGCGAGTCAAAAATATCAGGCCAAACTGTGTCATCGATGAGCTGAGGCCCTAAGAGATGCTTATTCAATGTCATCATGCTCAATACACACCATATCACCAGCACGAACTATCGAGTATGGACAAAGAATGAAGCTACCATGACATATCATATCATCATCTAATGCTTCATCCAATGTCATTATACTCGATGGCCACCAAATCATCAGCTAGAACTGATAGAGTATAGACAATGTGAGTCAAAACAATTGAGCCAAACTATGATGTCGATGAGATGAGGCCTTACGATATGCTCATTCATTATCATCACGCTCAATAGACACCATATCACCAGCAAGAACTATCAAGTATGTACAAGGAATGGAGCGATCATGATACATCATATTGTCGCCTAAAGGCTCATCCAGTGTTTTTATACTCGATGGCCACCATATCACCAACTTGAACCAAAGGAGTATAGACAAGGCGGTCCAAACAGCCGGACCAAACTATGACGTTGGTGAGATGAGGCATAAGAGATGCTCAATCAATGTCATCAAGCTCAATGGACACCGTATCACCAGCGGGAACTATTGAGTGTGAACAAGGAATAGAGCTACCGTGAGACATCATATCGTCGACTAGTGGATCGTCCAATGTCATTATACTCGATGGGAACCGTGTCATCAGCTAGAACTATTGGAGTATAGACAAGGCGAGTCCAAACAATTGGGCCAAACTGTGACATCGGTGAGATGAGGCCATATGATATGCTTACTCAATGTCATCATTCTCAACAGACATCGTATCAGTAGCGAGACCTATCGAGTATGGACAAGGAATGAATCTAGCATTACACATCATATCATTGACTAATGTTTCCTCCAGTGTCGATATACTCGATGGACACCATATCACTAGCTAGAGCCGATGGAGTATAGACAACGCGAGTCAAAACAATTGGGCCAAACTGTGACGTCCATGAGATGGGGTCTTACGACATGCTCATTCAATGTTGTCATGCTCAATAGACACCGTATCACCAGCGAGAACTATCAAGTATGGACAAATAATGGAGCGATGTCAGACATCATCATCGCCTAATGGCTCATCCAATGTCATTATACTCGATGGCCGCCATAGCACCGGCTTGAACCAGTGGAGTACAGACAAGGTCAGTCCAAACAACTGGACCAAACAGTGACGTTGGTGAGATGAGGCCATAAGAGATGCTCATTCAATGTCATCAAGCTCAATGGACACCGTATTACCAGCGAGAACTATTGAGTATGAACAAGGAATAGAGCTACCATGAGACATCATATCGTCGACTAATGGTTTGTCCAATGTCGCTATACTCGATAGCCACCATATCACCAGCTAAAATCGATGGAGTATAGACAAGGCGAGTCAAAACAATTAGGCCAAAGTGTGTCATCAATGAGATGAGGCCACATGAGATGTTCATTCAATGTCATCATGCTCAATACACACCATATCACCAGCAAGAACTATCGAGTATGGACAAATAATGAAGCTACCATGACATATCATATCATCGACTAATGGTTCGTCCCTATGTCATTTTTCAAAACCTATCATTAAGGGCATGAAGACGATATATGATTGGTGTGGAGGGGAAGATCTGCTTATGAAATTGTTCAAGAAAGAGTCGTCTCATTTCCTTACTTCTTCGTTCTTTCAAATTCATTCACTTTGATGGCTGGCGCTACGCTAGCGTTGCATGATTAGCTCCAATAGAACAAGTACTGCATTTCCTTAGTTGGATCTGATCTTTCTCTCTCGTGCAGTTGTTGCTTCCGGCTATTTATTTAGTCATTAATCAGCATTGATCCAGGTAGTTAGTCAGTCTCTCTCTTTTTTTCCCATCCTTCTCTATCTATTAAATTCCTAATTAAGGGAGTTCGCTTTCCAATATCTAAATGTTCATGCAAAGCAACAAACAAAATGCAAGAACTATCACACAGAAGTCACACAGTGGTTTATACTCCAATTGGTTTAAGCTTGTGATACAGTGGCCATCCAGTATAATGACATTGGATGAGCCATTAGGCGATGATATGATGTCTTATAGTAGTTCCATTACTTGTCCGTACTTGATAGTTCTCACTGGTGATACGGTGTCTATTGAGCATGATGACATTGAATGAGCATCTCATAAGGCCTCATCTCATCGACATCACAGTTCGACCCAATTATTTTGACTCCCCTTGTCTATACTCTGTCGGTTCTAGCCGGTGATATGGTGGCCATCGAGTATAACAACATTGGACGAACCATTAGTTGACGATATGATCGTCATGGTAGCTTTATTCCTTGTCCATTTGTTATCCATACTTGATAGTTCTAGCTGGTGATACAGTGTCTATCGAGCATGATGACACTGAATGACCATCTCGTAAGGCCTCATCTCATCGACGTCACCGTTTGGCCTATTTGTTTGGACTAGCCTAGTCTATACTCCATTGGTTCTAGCCTCTAACACGGTGGCCATCGAGTATAACAACATTGGATGAGCCATTAGGCGATGATATGATATCTCATGGTAGCTCCATTCTTTGCCCATACTTGATAGTTCTCGCTGGTGATATGCTGCCTATTGCGCAAGGTGACATTGAATGACAATCTCGTAAGGCCTCATCTTACAGATGTCAAAGTTTGGCGTGTTTGTTTGGATTCGCCTTTTCTATTCTCCATTGGTTCTAGCCGGTGTGATATGGTGGCCATCGAGTATAATGACATTGGATGAGCCATTAGGCAATGATATGATGTCTCACGATATCTCCCTTCCTTATCCATACTCGATTGTTCTCTCTGGTGATATGGTGTCTATCGAGCATGATGACATCTAATTAGTTTCTCGTAAGGCCTCATCGCATCAACGTCATAGTTTGGCCCGATTGTTTGGACTCCCCTTGTCTGTACTTCGCTTGGATAGCCGGTGATACGATGGTCATTGAGTATAACAACATTGTACGATCAATTAGGCGATGATATGATGTTTCTTGGTAGCTCCATTCCTTATCCATACTTGATAGTTCTCGCTGCTGATACGGTGTCTATTGAGCATGATGACATTGAATGAGCATGTCGTAAGACCCCATCTCATCAATGTCATAGTTTGGCACGATTGTTTTGACTTGCGTTGTCTATACACCACCGGTTCTAGCCAGTGATATGGTGGCCATCGAGTATAACGACATTGGATGAACCATTAGTCTTTGATATGATGTGTCATGGTAGCTTCAATCCTTGTCCATACTTGTTGGTCATAACTATGCACCCACTTATATACCAGAAGAGGACGGTGTATGGTTGTAGCACTTTTTCCGTTGAATTGAGTATTCCAAGGCTTATCAAATCCACAGGGACCTTAGGAATAATTAGACAAAGTTAACAGTAAGATCTAGTCAAAGCTGTTGTCGAATTCAGGTTGCATGAGGGCAGACTGGCTAGCGCAAAGGTGCGCCAGACAGAAAATCTATCATTGCGCCAATCGGTGCAGGGGTTGAGCCGATTGGCACACTAGTGAATCTAAGCCAAAGTGCGCCAAATGCCTTGTAAGCCTATGTTGTTTAGTGAGTAGCCAAGTATCTACTAGTGAGATCATAACAAAAAAGTCTAATTAAATAGCATCATAATGGGTAATTACATGGATCAGTGAAAACCTATATGAATAAGACCACCCTGCTTTCTAAGCGGCTCCCGATTTATCGCTGCCAAGAGGAAACCCTTAATCGCGCGAGTATCTTACCCTACTCAACTATCCAATAGTGCTGCGCAGGCTTACTGATGTCACCGCTAAACCACACTACTAGTATCATCAAGCAACCATAACCAATACAATGTCCGAATACTATCCTAATCACCACAATCAAGATAATATCTACTTACTTAGCCTAGAACTAAGCAATTGGAATAAGCAGCATGATTATAGAATCAAGATAGACAAATCACCAAAACCATCATCAACATATTCAATCATCCTTGAGATACATAGAGTAAGATTCATCCCCGTCAAGATGGCCTACCTTGACGTATCAACTCTTAACACCAATGGTTATTGAAACTCAACTAGAGATTTATTCTAATGGGGCAAGCCCCGGTGGCTCTAACTCACGAATCTGTTGTCCCTCCGTTGCCTCTGTGCGCCTTCTGCTGCGACCAGGGTTCACTAGTATTTATAGAGGTTCTACTCGTAAAGGACTCGTTTTCTAGCAAATAAGGTGGTTGCGCCAATCGGCACAGGATTGCGCCGATCGGCGCAAACTGTGTCTTCTCTGGTTTCTTCTCTGAGTCGGTTCCTCTGTCTTCCACAGCTGCCATGTGGGCCTTTTCCTTCGAGATAAAGTCTTGTACTACATGTCGAGATCTTGAAGTTCCATAAATCTTCTAGGCAAATATCTTCAAGTGTCTTGCGTAGATAAACTTCCATAAACATGTAGAATGGGCCTCGGTCACTTCTGTGGGCCAAAACACCCTTGCGCCGATTGGCTCATGGACTGTGCTGATCGATGCACTAGGCTTCTTCAATGCTTTTTGTTGATTCTGGATTTCTGTCCTCTCCAGCATTACTTTAATCACCAATTTTACCTGTTTCTG
The DNA here is from genome assembly GCA_032690845.1 of Eleusine coracana subsp. coracana. Classification (NCBI taxonomy): domain Eukaryota; kingdom Viridiplantae; phylum Streptophyta; class Magnoliopsida; order Poales; family Poaceae; genus Eleusine; species Eleusine coracana. The sequence goes on from CM064418.1 coordinate 39,856,198, forward strand.
CAATAAAGCTCCAAAACAACGCATATACAAATATATAGACAATATCATAGGTAAATGGCCTAAATTAGTATCAATTATGCTCTAATTGGGGTAATATTCACATATAAAAGGGGGCACTTGGGGAGTGCCAATAGTTCCCCCACACTTAAACCTTTGCTTGTCCCGAGTAAAGTAAAAGAAAGAAAAATCAAAGAACATACTGTTTCTATCATAAAAGATATCTCAAATCAGCTAATGTTGAGCATTGTTCTATTATGGTGTATTTCATATTGGTATTCAGCAAAATAGTTCAAATATGGGCATAAACCTAAAAGTTTCTCCCCAAAGCAATAAATCATGTCCAACTTACAAATTATAACTTTTCCACACATGTAAATCAGTTAAAAGATTGTTGTGAACATAAAGAATCTATCTTCCAAATAATCCAAGGCAACAACTCATCTTTCAAATCACTCAACCTATATTCTACATCATAATGATAAATAATATTTGTGTACGGCTTATATGAGTAGCTACGTGAGGTAATTCAAGGATTTCAAACATAAATCAACAATATATTGTAAAGCTAGGAGATTATTCTTTGTTGGAATTATAGAAACTTATCAAGATGGCCATTAAGAAAGACAAATTTAAGAAAGGACTCACACTTTGGATATGTGGACATGCGCATAGCAAAAATTTGATATTGGAAGAAAAAGAACTCCTATTATCAGATTGCACATGGTTGGAATGATTCATGGCTATATTAGAATGAATTTCGAGAATAAGCATGTCATACACCATCCCCTCCCCCCCCCCCCCCCCCCACACACACACACACTCAAAATTTTGCTAGTCCCTTAGCAAACAGCAGAGCTTTCTCTTTTTTCTCTTTTTTTTCTTTTTTTTTCTTTTGCTCTCTGCTACGCCGGTCGGTTCAGAGTGCGCCGAATGACTCTCAACCTGAATTCACCAACATTTGTTGGTACTTGATTCATCTGGCTTCATCATTTATTCAAGAATTAAATATAGCCAGAAATATAGAATGTGGTCAAGGAATGATACTCAACAAGATATTTTGGGTTTATGGTAGGATACTCAGTGGAATTGAATTTATGCATGAGTAATTCAATGCTAGAAAAAGATACACAAAGATTTGCCATCTTAGTAAAGTTCATACCAAAAAGAATTAAATCCTAACCGAACTCAACCATCAATTTAATGTTTATCTACAATTCAAAGGTTCATGAGAACTGCTCAAAATATGGCATTGGTAGGTAAGGATCTTGAAAAGAATAAATTCCAAAGTTCACAACAAGAAAATTTATTTATGAAAAGATTGGTACTATGTTATTATCACAAATTGGACAATACAAATGAAGCATATGGGTACTCAAAATTGCTCCACATAAGACTTATTTGCCGAATAATCATTAAGTGTAAGTTCGAAATTTTATTCAATGCTCAACATTATTTGGTCTTCATCAGCACTTTTCAAGAAAGAGTAAATAATTCAATTCTCCTAAAAGAGCATAACCACCACCATTATATTAAGATCAAAACTTGAATACATGGTGATGATTTTTGCACACACTTGCATAAAAATAAAACAACTACTGATTACTACTAACACTCTTGCATGAAAGTAAACACACTCGATACATGGTTTCCCAACCCGCTCACACACACATAAGCAAATAAAGAAAAAGATTGCAAAAAATAAGAGAAAATGCAAACCGGGAAACCGATACACGTACCAACTCCTAGGCACTCTAGTCAAACAAAGGTGGATACGGTGGCTGATCGAAGCCATAGCACCGTGCCTTGAGTCACTCGAACTCCTCCACCATTGCCTCGTGGTTGTCCCTTTGTTAGGACGTGGCGTCCTCCACGCGCTCGATGTAGTGCATGTTGTTGTTGATGTACCCCTGCATGGGCACGAAGAAGTCTGCACCGGGCACAAGAGGCACCACAGGTACACGTCCTTGGTACCTGTAGTCAATACCTACATTGAAGTAGGTTGCGTCGACTGGCGCAGAGGGTTGTGAACCGCCCGCTGCATCGCTCCACCCTGGCTAGTACTGCTAAGGCCCCTGGCGTGAATTCCAGGAGTCCCACTCGCCGCCGACTGCTATAGATGTCACCGGTGTAATGACCGAAGGCATACCAAGAGGACCGAAGGCATCCGGCACAGAGGGTTGTGTCTCCCTTCTTGCTGGAGTCGATCTTGTCGGAGGAGGCGGCGGCGAGTTTGGGACGTGTTCTCGACGTCGATGTGGAACGAGGATATGACCAAAGCGATTTTGACCGAAGTTAAAAGACACATAGATGGCCAAGATCAATGAATGAATAGATCAATGGCTCGGATTAGGAGTCACTTCGCGCGATCAATCGTAGTGATCGGACCGTCCGCTTACTAGACCGGACTATCCGGTCACTTCATGGATTCTGAAAAATCAGAATTCGGGAAAACCAGAACATGAGCAGACCAGACTATTTGATCTTGAGAAGGGTTTTGTCTGGTCTCCATTCTCTTTCTCTCCGTAGCAATGTGCATTGCTGCACAGACCGGACTGTATGGTCATATGACCGGACCTACGGTCACTACCAGGATTTTGCTGAAACAAAGAATTTCTCCATTTTCCAAGTGCCCTCGCTAAACACACACAAATAAACACCGCACTTGGAATACAGGGGGAACTCTCAAACACTCCTTTTCAAATAGTGGCACTCTACGGCCTCATAGTTTTTGCAAATGCCAAAAGAAGGATTGAGCAAATAAGAGCCAAGGCAAATAAGAACCAAAGGGTATGTATGAGCCTTAGTCCATGAACCACGCGAGTAGATTTAACCTCAGAGTTCATAAGAGCTTGCTCAATGGGCTTGAAGCACAATCATTTCTTTGGTCACACTTCTGGAGATGTAATCTCATATAGAGCATGAGCCACAAGTATCTCCAAGTATGACAAGTCTCCTTTGTGTTTCCTATATGATGCATGCAACAAGCAGTTTACATATGCAATGTAGGTAAACATGCCATGTGAATGCAAGCAATATTAAAGAACAAGACACAAAGGAAACTTAACAATGTCAAGTTTGAACCCCTCCCAAGCTTACTCACTATAAGCCATGCCCTTGCCTTGAGAGAAGTCAAACCACCAACTCAAGCACTCCCCCTTGCTTATAGCTATCTTGGATGCGTTAGACATTAACTAATTTTTATTTGTTTTTATTTTAGTTATTTACACATGCATGGATGCAAAGCATACTAGTCACAAAGGAGTCCTAATTACCATTCAATGCAAGAGAAAGAAAAACACACTACAACTACCAAGAACTAACACGATTACCTCCCTCATTAGTACATAGGTCATTGAGGTCCATGTCACTTGTGGTGGACTTCACATGATCTTCATGAAAGCGCTCGGTCCACCACCACCACCATCTAGGTCTTGTTCTTGGGCACCCACTTGTACGTAGCCGATCTCTCAAGATCAACAATGCACTTAGGCACCCATATGCTCTTGACCTTCCTCTTCTTGTTTGGTGGTCCCAAGGCCTTAGCTTTCACCATGCCATCCTTGTTCCTAAGAAGCTTGAAATGTGTGTTCTCGTGGAACAAGTTAGCGTTAGGCAAAAAAATGGAATTTCTCACCATGGGACAATCCTTGGTGGCGTGGCTATCCTTGCAACACGTCTCGCAATAGTAGTCATCGACAAGAAGTGGTTTGATCCACGTGCGGATGGAATCACTCGTCCCTATGATGTCGATGGCGGCGGGATATGAGCCAAGTCCCCGGTGGGAGACATTGTTCATAAGGTTCCTCCCAAGAATCTCCTTGTGGATGGCTCTACCTCGTGTGAGCCTCTCAAAGCCGTCCATCACCGTCTTCCTCTCTTCCTTGAGCTTGAGGTATTCTTCCAAGATAAATGGCTTAAGAGAGGGAGTCTTGGAGACTTCATTTACTTGGTTATTCCCAAGTATCTCCCTATGGGTGGCTCTAAGTCTCTCAAGGCCTACCATCAACATCTCCCTTTCTTTCTTGAGCTTGTGGAGTTCCTTCAAAACAAATGGCTCAAGAGAAGAAACCTCAACCGAGGTGGTTAGTTCATCACACATAGTAGAAGCATCACTCTTGGATGAACTAGGGAAGGGAGAGGCAAGGTTCTCAACATTGATGGCCTCAAAAGTAATCTTAAGGGCCTTGTACTTCTCATGAAGCTCTACATGATCACCCTTGAGTTTGTCATAACTCTTGTTTAGGGCCTCATGAGCTGTGACATGGTCCTTGAGCTCACTCTCAAGCTCACCAACACGGTCCTTAGCCAACTTACACTCTTTTCTTACCACATCCAACAGTTTGGACTTCTTTATGGCGATGTCGTGGGCTTGCTCTAGCATACTCCAAAGCTCGACACATGAGAGCTCCTCATCATCGCTATCATCCCTGCTCTCATCCTCACTCTCCCCAAGTTGGCTCATAGCCATGAGGCACGTGGGAGGTGGAGGAAGAGCTCGTGTAGGTGTGGTCTTGATCATGGCTAGACTGGCCACTTCTTCATCACTTGAGGAAGAAGACTCATCACATGAGTTATCACTTGTCCACTCTCCAACAAGGGCCTTGCGAGAAGACTTCTTCTTGTAGTCTGGAGCTTTGCATTTGCCTTTGCTCTTGTCCTTGTTGAAGTACCTCTTGTTCTTGTGCTTGGCCTTAGGGCCTTCTTCTTCTTCTTCACTTGAATCTTGTGACTTGAATGCTTCTTTCTTGGGCTTTGGGCACTCTCGAACAAAGTGATTCTTTGAGCCATAATTGAAGCACTTGCCTCTTGACTTGGAAGCAAACTTGTTTTTGAAGTTCTTCATCTTCCTCATGAGAAGAGTCAAGTCTTGGGTCAAGTCACCCTCATCATCATCTTCTTCATCATCATCCTTAATGATCACCTTCTTCTTGTTCTTCTTGCTCTTGCTAGATTCTTGCTTATCAGCTGGTAGAGCAAGATTGGATGGTTGAGGATCATCCAACCCCAATTGGTAGCTCTAGAAGGCGGTGATCTTGCCAACTACATCCTTCATGGTCTTGGTCTTGAGGTCACCTTGCAACATGAAGGTGATGATGGACTCATACTTGGGGTCTTTGAATAGCCTCAAGAATCTTCTTATCACCTCGACGGGCTTCATCTTGAAATCAATCCCAAGTGCTTTGATCTCCTCCACTAGTACATGAAAACGAGAATGAATAGTGTTAGCTCTCATGTGGCAATCTAGTGAAGTTATCATACTTGTTCTTCAGCACATAGTATCTTTCCTCTTTGACATTACAGGTGCCCTCATAGAGCCCCTGAATCTCAGTCCAGATACCATATGCGAAGGAACTAGCATCAAGCTAAGCAAAAACATCCTTAGAGATGCAAGCAAACAAAGCATTCTTGTCCTTAGCATTACATTTAATGTAGTCGGGCTCAAGTAGGTTCACATTCGCATCGGACTTGTGAGTGACCGGCCATATCTCCAGATCAAGGGACTGAAGGTAGGCTTGCATGCGAGCCATCCAATAAGCATAGTCCTCACCATTGAATATGAGAACACTCCCCACCTGTCCCGGCATCCTTACTCAAGGTGGTGAAGCCTCAAAGATGAGCACTTGGCTCTGATACCACTTGTAAGGACCGAAGACGTACCGAGAGGGGGGTGAATCAGTAAGCCTCTCACGAATCCAAATACTTCAATTTCGCTACTTAAGTCTAACAAGATAAGCAACCTAAACAAGTCTAGTAGGCTAAGACCCTACACATGCTAGTGTTCATGATAAGATAAAAGTGCGGAAGCCAATCATACTAGCCTATGCAAGCCACAAGTCACTCTACTAACTAGAGCACACAAATGCAGAATAGTAAAGAGAGGATCAAGGAATGCTCATGATTTTTTTCCCGAGGTCTCGGAGAGATGGCGCCTTCCCCTAATCCTCGTTGGACCACTCCCGCCAGAGTCCCGGTCCCTCCCGTCCACAATCCTGCAATCACTCCTCGAGTGAAGACACGGTGTGCGTCACCACTGCACAAAGCACAAGGTTGCCTCCCTTGAGAACTTGCCGGACTCCCCGAGCCGACACGGGCGCTCACTAGCGATGTCCCTTTCAACAGCGGGCTCAAACCGTGTACAAACGTCTGACGGCCTTCACAACCGATCATGATAGGCTTGATCACCAACACCTAACCGGTCTAGGTCTCACCATAGAACAAGAGTAACAATCTAGATCACACCGTCAAGGACACCCTAGCCTTAGATGTGCAAGATGCTCAAGCTACTCTTCTCTAGCACTCTCAAGATATGCAATATCTCCTCCTAGTGCTCTCCTCTTTTCCTCTTGGACCTTACCAAATGCTCTCAGGTATTCCACTGGCCAAGAATGGTCTCCAAGACTCCAGCAACAAAGTTATATAGGCTCCCAAGCTCATACTAGTCGTTGCTCTATGAAATTGCCTTTCTTGACACACTGACCGGACTGTCCGGTTACTCTGTAACGGCTCTCCTTAGCCGTTGGCCTCCTCTGTCCAGGCAAATTCCTGTACTGACCAGACTATCCAATCACTAGACCGGACCGTCCGGTCCACTTTCTCTCTCCATTCCAGGAGCCTTCGCGAAATGCACCTCTTCTGCCTTTCCTACACTCCTACTGATCGGACAGTCCGTTCAGCAGACTGGACTGTCCGGTCTGTATAGAGTCTTCTGCTGATAGAGTCCTGCTCCTCACGCTAAGTCATGGACAACTCCCATAGTGACCGTATAGTCTGGTCTCTACAGACCCCTATGTCCGGTCTCTATGTCCAGAAGCTGAAACTTGTCGTCCTCGCTTGACTTTGTTTCCCGGCTTCTCCGAACAGCTCCTTGGCTTCTCCACTGTCACCTAGTGCCTGTGATTTCACCGAGCAACCTTGCACATCACGACTATACATGACCTAAGAGAATGACCTAGACCCCCTTGATAGTCCGATTTTTCCTATGGACTCAAAGCCCTAACAACTAGTCAAGTGTTCCAAACACTTGCACCACAGCTTGTCCTCCACTTTGATCAATCTCCATCAACCCTTGGACTCCATCAAGTTCACAAGCCTCCATGCTTGCGGTCATTGTCATCAATCGCCAAGGACACCATCATCCATATGATTTGCAATAGAGTTAAGAGATGATTCCTACAAAGACAACACTCGTATAGATGTTAGCCCACATAGTTGTCATCTATAACCAAAACATCCATACCATGGGGATCCAATCATCAATGGTCATGAAGCTTATAGCCGGTAAACCCGCACATGGCGGTCCTTGAGAACTCGGCCCCCCTCCAGGAGACCTTCCTCAAGCCAATTTCCTCCCTCCAGCTTGCAATGGAGGAAAACTCCTAGCTCCACACACGGGAGCCTTACGTTGGTGTCACCGACAAGGAAGCCGGCGGGAACACTTCCTATGACAATATTGCCACGAGTCATATTCTCATTGATCTCCGTCGCGCACTCCCACTTGTCATCGTGCCCTCCCGGTCTGTCGCCATCGCAGACGAGGGCTGCTAGGCATTGAAGATAGGCCCCGAAGGCCAACTTCTTACTCACCTTGCCCCTCTTGTCTAGCCAACCCCACACCATCACCAACATGGGGTTACAATGAGACGGACTCACAATGGCATTGTAGTGCCACCACAAGTTCGCAACGGTGACGTTGCTGGAGTCAATCTTGTCGCCTGTGCGGGCCACCAACCACCGATGGAAGACTTGAATGGTTGGGTTGCAGATGTTGCCGTGCTTCATCTCCTCCATGAACAAGAGCCGCCTCCAAAAGGAGTCCAACTCCCCATGTCCCAAGATGCCAGTGACATCAGCGTCGATGTCGAAGCTGAAGGCTAGAGCCACCGTCTCCATGGTAATCGTGTAGCTGATGTCACGGACGTGGAAGTTGACAGCCTCGTTGCTGACTTTGTCGGTGCCGTGCCTCATCGTAGAGGCAACCTCAGTGACGACGTCGAGGTTGTAGTCCATGGGAAGGAGGTGGAAGTCCATCCAGCTGAGATTGTTGAGCATCCTCCCTAGGTCCTCCCACATGCCGATCATGGTGAGGAAGGTCTCGTCCAAGTCAAAGTTGGGGACGAACCTTCCCCTCACCGCGAGGTAGTGCTGCTGTTCCTATGTGCTCGGGAGGGTGAAGCCCTCCTCCACCGTGTGCGGCACAAATGCCGGTGGTGGTGCTGATCTGGGAACCCCATGGCTTGCCGCCGTTTGGCACCTTGTAGCACGCCCCATTGGAAGGGGCGCGCCGAAGACGGAGTGGCGGGCGTGGATCTCGTGGGTCGCCGCCACCGATCGGTGGACGCATCACCCACCGACATGTCATTGCGAGCATCGGAGGTTCCCCTCACCGACGAGACATCACTCGACTCGCCGCTACCGCCAAAACTGCTTCCCCGACGCAGCATCTTGCCCAACTTGCCGACGAAGGAGCGGAGACAATCCATCTGCGAGGAATGCGGAACATGTGCGAGATCATGGGTAGTGGGGAAGTGGAGAGATTATCGGGATGGTGTGCCGAACTGGGGGCGCCTGACCTCCCTTTTATAGTGTGGGAAACATCCAGGAGAAGGACCCGTCATGAAATTTCAAAATTTGAGAGCGCGTCGATCGGTGTGGAGGTGCGCCATTTGGCATAATTCAAATTTTGAATGCTCTGACAACTGTGGTGCTTGATTCCCATCCTTCATGTCGCTTCTCAATACATCATGTTGGTTGGTAGGGGAACAACACAAAATCCCGATGTCTTCATTGACTACACCGATCAGCGCGGGCCCGCGCCAATCTGCGCGCCGTCTCTTTTTCAGCTTTTGGTCAATTCCATGTATCTTCTGCACCGCACACCTGCATAGCAATCATACATATTCCTCAAAATCAATGCCTGCCACCTTTGTCGCCCATTTGGGAACCGCAAGGGTACCTACGCCGATCGGCGCAGTAAGGCGCTGAATGGCGCAAGTCCTTGCACCTCGTCTTTTGGTCTGGCGCTAATCATGATGCCTTGTGTTCATCTCTTTCACCTAATTTTTTCCATTTTTCCCAATGTTCCTGTAGTATTGACATACGTAGCAGGGCCCATCTGGTGACCGCGCCGAAAGGCACTAACGCGCGCCGATCGGCACGACGTCCATTCTTGCTCCTGGCCCCTCGCTTCTTTGCTAGATGTTGCTCTTCATCCTTTCCTGTGTCATCTAGCAACCATTTTGCATACAAAAGTTAATTCAAAAAATTTTTTAATTAACTTAAAAATATCTCTATTTCTAAAAATTGTTGTGCTGGTGTTGGCACTTCCTAGGTGCCCCTTTATATGTGAATATAACCCCAATTACAGCATAATTGATGCCAATTTAGGTCATTTACCTATGATTTTGCCTATATATTTGTATATTCATTGGTTTGGAGCTTTATTGTAGAAATAGGTAAAATTGGTGATTAAAGTGATGCTGGAAGAGGACAAGAGTCCAGAAGCAACAAAAAGCACTGAAGAAGCCTAGTGCACCGATCAGCTAACTTCAAACACATACCCATAGGCTCCAATTCAGGCAAAGTGAGACTTGTGAATATATGACAGGACATAACACTTACACTTGCTCCAAGATCGCACAAGTACCTATCAAATATCCTTGTTCCAATCATGCATTTAATGCTTGGTGATCTAGGGTCGGGCTTTTTCTCAAGTTCAACATCAATGATTGCCGTCGTAAGCTTGTTAGTAACCTTCACAACCTCCTCAGAAACTAGATACTTCTTGTTTTGCATCATGTCCTTAATGTACTTGGCATAGGTAGGTACTTGAATAGCCTCAACAAAAGGGACATTGATGTAAAGCTTCTTCATAATATCGACGAACCTTGCAAATTGCTCGTCGTGTTGCCATGCTCTTTTTGTCTTCGTCAGCAGTTGAGTATCCAAGAACATGGCAGGGCCATGCTCCTTTGTCTCTATGGCCATTTTCAGACCAGAGAGGTCAACATCCTCCTCACACTGATCGGCGCTTTCATTGAGCTGATCGGCATCGTCAGGACTGTCGCGCCGATCAACGCGGGGCCTCTTTGCTCCTGCAGGGTGCTCTAGATCTTCTGTTTGTTTTCCTAACCGTGTAGCTATTGCTTTCAACTGCTCTGCAGACCTCGTATTACCAGGAATAGCCCCTTTGTTGTGTTGAATGGCTTGCGATATCTGTCCCATCTGTTGCTCCATAATCTTGGTATGCTTCAAAATCTGCTCATTGGAGCTCCCAATTTCTATCACCTTGTCATTAATTCCCTCAAGGACATGATCAATCTCCTTGAATTTAGCTTGATTGTCCTTGTTGATCTTCTCTTGAGCTTGGAAGAACTCATGACATTGGAGACGAAGTGGGATAGAATTTTGCATGGACGAACTAGGAGAGAAAGAACTCCTTTGCTGCTGATATTGGGGTTTCCATCCACTATTCTTCATAATTCTAGCATCTTCATCTCTTCAGGGCAATCTTTCTGCACATGACCAAATTCTCCACACTCACCACAGTTGGAGCGTGATTTCGCTAGCTTGAGTGGCTCTTCCTTAGGGATATAAAGATTATTGTCCAACCTCCTTTGAATGGCGTCGAGGCGATCTATAATCAAGTGAGTCCTCTCAATCACACTTTTCGCCACTCCTTTTGAAGGTTGCAAATTTCTTGAACTTCTCTCACCATCCCATGATTGATTTTCAACTAGCAACTTGATCAAATCCTTATCTTGGGTGGGAGTTTTTGACATGAATGAACCTGCAACTGAAACATCCAAGTGTTGATGAGATAGAAGACTCAATCCTATGTAGAACTTCTCAACAACTTCTCCAACTGTCAGACCATGATGAGGGCATGCATCCATATATTCATTGTATCTCTCTCATGCTTCTCCAATGCCTTCATCAACATTTTGTGTAAATCCAAGAATCTTATTCTTCAAAGCTTGAGTCTTACCAGGAGGGAAGTATGTGGCCAAGAATTCAACTGCTAACGTGTTCCACATCGTCTTTACTGGGTTTTCCAATCCATTGTACCATCGCTTGGGGCATCCAACTAGAGAGAAGGGGAACAGCTGCACACGTGCTTGGCCTCCGGTCAATCCCGCTATCTTAAATGTACTGCAAACCTCAACGAAGTGTTGCAAGTGATGATTAGGATCTTCCGAACCTGTGAATGGTTGTTGCACCACTATTCCAACATATCTCTCCAATTGATACGGAAGTTGATCTTGAGCTTCTTGGAAATCTTTCTTGACAACGTTAGTCAATTGAGGCTTGAGACGATTAACCATAGGTGCCTCTGCCATCTCCTCTTCTTCTTGATCTTGAACTGTGGCTTTGAGCAATGCTCGAGGGGCGACATGGACTGCTTCTCCAGATAAATCTCCAAGTGACTTGCTTCTCTTCTCCACTGTTCTCTTTTTGTGAAAGAGTCTTTCTGGATCATCAGTGTAATTAGAGGGTTTGTTTGACTTAGGACCGTCCATACCTATTAGTTTCACTTAACAGAATATATGTACTAAAGAAACAAGTAAAATTAAGCATAATGACTAGACATTAATACATCAAATAATGTTTAAAAACCTTCTATGGTCCCCGGCAATGGTGCAAGAAAATAGTAGCTTGTTGGCCGTAACTACGCACCCACTTATATACTGCAAGAGGATGGTGTACGGTTGTAGCACTTTTTCCCTTGAATTGAGTATTCCAAGGTTTATCGAATCCACTGGGACCTTAGGGATAATTAAACAAAGTTAATAGTAAAAGATCTAGTCAAAGCTGTTGTCGAATTCAGGTTGCATGAGGGGAGACTGGCCAGCGCAAAGGTGCGTCGGATAGTAAATTTGCCATTGCGTCGATCAGCATAGGGATTGAGCCGATCAGCACACTAGTGAATCTAAGCCAAAGTGCGCTAGATGCCTTGTAAGCCTATGTTTTTAAGTGAGTAGCCAAGTATCTACTAGTGAGATTGTAACCAGAAAGTCTAATTAAATAGCATCATAATGGGTAATTACGTGGATCAATGAAAACCTATAATGAATAAGACCACCTCGCTTTCCGAGCGGCTCCCGATTTATCGCTGCCGAGAGGAAACCCTTAATTGCGCGAGTATCTTACCCTAGTCAACTATCCAATAGTGCTACGTAGGCTTAGTGCTGTCACCGCTAAACCACACTACTAGCATCATCAAGTAACCATAACCAATACAATGTCTGAATACTATCCTAATCATCACGATCAAGATAATATCTACTTACTTAGCCTAGAACTAAGCAATTGGAATAAGCACATGCATGATTATAGAATCAAGATAGACAAATCACCAAAACCATCATCAATATATTCAATCATCCTTGAGATACATAGAGTAAGATTCAGCCCTATCGAGATGGCCTACCTTGACAGATCAACTCTTAACACCAATGGTTCTTGAAACTCAACTAGAGATCTATTCTAACGAGGCAAGCCCTGGTGGCTCTAACTCACGAATCTGTTGCGCCTCCGTCGCCTCTGTCCGCCTTCTGCCGCGACTAGGGTTCATAAGTATTTATAGAGGTTTTACTCGTAAAGGACTCGGTTTCTAGCAAATAAGGCCATTGCGCCGATCGGTGCAAACCGTGTCTTCTCTGGTTTCTTCTCCGAGTCGGTTCCTCTGTCTTCCACAGCTGCCATATGGGCCTTTTCCTTCGAGATAAAGTCTTGTACTGCACGTCGAGATCTCGAAGTTCCATAAATCTTATAGACAAATATCTTCAAGTGTCTTGCACAGATAAACTTCCATAAACATGTGGAATGGGCCTTGGTCACTTCTATGGGCCAAAACACCCTTGCGCCGATCGGTGCACTGGGCTTCTTTAGTGCTTTTCGTCGGTTCTGGATTCCTGTCCTCTCCAGCATTACTTTAATCACCAATTTTACCTGTTTCTGCAATAAAGCTTCCAAAACAACGCATATACAAATATATAGACAATATCATAGGTAAATGGCCTAAATTAGTATCAATTATTCTCTAATTAGGGTAATATTCACATATAAAAGGGGCACTTGGGGAGTGCCAACAATACTCGATAGTTCTGGCCGGTGATATTGTGTCTATTGAGCATGATGACATTGAATGAGCATCTTGTATGGCCTCATCTCACCGACGTCACAGTTTAGCCCGATTGTTTGGACTCGCTTTGCCTATTCTCTAATAGTTCTAGCCTGTGATATAGTGGCCATCGAGTATAACGACATTGGATGAATCATTAGGCGATGATATGATGTCTCATGGTATCCCCATTCCTTATCCATACTTGATAGTTCTTACTGATGATATGGTGCCTGTTGAGCATGATGACATTAAATGAGTATCTCGTAAGGCCTCATCTCACCAACGTCATAGTTTAGCACAGTTGTTTGGACTCGCCTTATCCATACTCCATTGGTTTTAGCCCGTGATATAGTGGCCATGAGTCTAACTACATTGGATGAGACATTAGGCGATGATATGATATCTCATGGTAGCTCCATTCTTTGCTCATACTTGATTGTTCTCGCTGATAATATGGTGTCTATTGAGCCAGGTGACATTGAATGAGTATCTCGTATGGCCTCATCTCACCCACATCATAGTTTAGCCCGATTGTTTGGACTCGCTTTGCCTATTCTCTATTGGTTTTAGCCTGTGATACGGTGGCCATTGAGTATAACAACATTTGACTAGCCATTAGGCAACGATATGATATCTCATGGTTGCTCCATTCTTTGCGATGAGTACCTCTATGGCCTCATCTCACTGACATCATAGTTTGGCCCGGTTGTTTGGACTCGCATTGTCTATACTTCATTGGTTTGAGCCTGTGATACGGTGGCCATCAAGTATAACGACATTGGACGAACCATTAGTTGATGATATGACGTGTCATGGTAGCTTCAATCCTTGTCCATACTCGATAGTTCTGGCTGGTGATACGGTGTCTATTGAGCATGATGACATTGAATGAGCATCTCGTATGGCCTCATCTCTCCGACGTCACAGTTTAGCCCGATTGTTTGGACTCGCTTTGCCTATTCTCTATTGGTTTTAGCCTGTGATACGGTGGCCACCGGGTATAATGACATTGGATGAGTCATTAGGCAACGATATGATATCTCACTGTAGCTTAATTCTTTGCCCATACTTGATTGTTCTCGTTGGTGATATGATGTCTATTACGCTATAGGCAGAACACTAAGGTTCTGTCCGGAATCGGGTAAAATGGGGTTCATCGGGTATGGTGGTTTTAACCAAAAATTTCCAGAAAGGTTATGTACAAGAGATTATTTAATCTTGGTAGAGGGTATCAAATTAGGATGTTTGCAACTTGGATCACGTCTAAATGAGTTGTAGTTATTTAATTATGAATTTTACAAGTTTCAGCACTATGAGCAAAATAAATAAGAAACATACACTTAGAAGTATTCCATGAGTATGAATCTTTGCAGAGAAATTACATACATCAAAATTGAACTTTGAGAACTGGTGTCATAGGAAAATAATTTATTAATGAGGTGCCACAAAAATCACAAATAAAGGCATGTTTTAAGTAAAACAATTTATTTAATACAAATACTTGGTACTAGAATTTTTGTTTATGACATGCAAGCATAGTATAAGCTTATAGAAGATCCTCAGAACAAGAAATAACATTATATCATGCATAAATAATTCTATATTAATTAAATGGTCAAAACATGGATACATATATAACTTGAAATTTATAAACACAACATGGTGAGATAAAATTATCTTTGTACTACATGAAACAGGGGAAACATGCATGACAAGACATATGATTTTACAAGTAATCAATCATCACATATTGGCCATTTAAGGTAAAACAAGAAGTAATCCTACACAAATGTGTAAATAAGCTCAGGCCATGGGACCAAGTTACTAGGATAGATCTTAATTTTAGAAATCCAACAAATTTTATTTCATATTTGTCCATGCAGTATAACTCCTGGAATTTATTTTACAGCGTTTGGTCATTTTCTGGAATAAAGTTTTCGAAGGAAAACATTTGAAAAGAAAAATACGCGCGCGCAGGGGAGACCTCGCTGGAGCTGCGGCAGCGCTCGCCGGAGCTCTCGTCGCAGGCTGCTGCGGGCCTCTGCTGGAGTCGGGTCCAAAAGGTAAAGTGTTCCTCTCTCCTTTTTCCACGTGTAGGTCTGGTCGGAGATCGCCGGAGACGGGCGGAGCACGGCTGCCGGTGGCGTGCAGAACAGGGTGGGGGTTCGGCGGTGTCGCACGCGCAGAGGAGAACACAACAGGGGCCAGATTCTCGTCGCGAAGCTTCACCTGGATAAGGAAAGTAGCGGCAGGAAGTCAATTGATGTCGAGGAGGGCAGGAAGTTGGAGCTCGTCGGCGAGGTGGAGGTGGTTGGCCGGCGGCGGCTGGAGCTCGAGATCCGGCCGATGGAGAGGGGAATCTGCACATTAAGCTGGTCAGGGATGTGCGCACGGTTACTGGGGAGGTCTGCGCTCGAGGAATCGAAGCCACGCTCACCGGAGAGACAGCAATCAGAGGAGACGCGGCCCAGGGCGTCTCTACCGGCGACGGGGAAGAAGGGCTTCGATCTCGCTGCACCACGCGAGGGAGAGGGAGGAGAGGTTCGTGGGAGCTCCAGGACTTCAGTGCGCAGGTCCACGCAGCAGGGCTAAGGCTCTGGCGATCTGCAATGGCTGTATCAGCTCGAGCAGAGAGGGGCAGCGGCAATGGTGTCTGGCGGCGCAGGGGAGAAGAAAGGAAGCCGGGGTGGGTTTATAGGGTCTCTGGAGGTCGCCCTAACCAGCAAACAGCAGGAGGAGGCCAGCTGGCCGGCGGCCACGCGGCCGTCGAGGCCTGACAGGCGGGGGAGAAAGAGAGAGAACCGATTTCTGGTTTCAGTTCTGAATTTTGAAATTTTCAAACAGAGGTTCTGTATTTCGACCAAAACGTGACATTACCTTACTCCAAAGTTTAACAACTTTTGTGGTTGTTCTCTCCAAATGTTTCTTAACATTTCCTCTTTAGATACCAAGTTCTAATTCTTGATGGATTGTGAGTTACAAAAATGACAAGGTGATCTGTTTTCAAACTTGGTTTGAATTTTTAAGTGGGTCAAAACTCTTTGTAAAAT
The DNA here is from genome assembly GCA_032690845.1 of Eleusine coracana subsp. coracana. Lineage (NCBI taxonomy): Eukaryota > Viridiplantae > Streptophyta > Magnoliopsida > Poales > Poaceae > Eleusine > Eleusine coracana. Next base: position 39,872,371 of record CM064418.1, read on the forward strand.
CTTGGTAAAATCAGAAAGATTCTATTTTGTGATGTAGTTAATTACTATATTTTTATTTGGGCATACTTTTATATAGGAAAATTGAGTTTCACAAGTCATGCTCATTTCACAATTTTTCTTATTTAAACTTGAGTTCAGTTTGCTATTTGGACTCGGTTTGAAATGAGTTCAAAGTTTTAAAAAAAAATGCAACACATGCCACTGGACCGTTGCATTGTAATTCTCAGGTTTCAGAAGTGGGGTGTGACACCAGTTGAGATCAATTAGGGGCGCGTCCAGAGGGTCTTGCACGACCCTAGGGTCTTCATATACAGCCGCTACCGCACCATTAGGGTTCGGATTTTGCTTAGATTATTCTGTTCATAACAGTTTCGCTGTCATAACGGTTTATGAGACCCCAACTTTGTTAGTTTTATAATACATCTGCAATTGTGTTGCATTCTTCGTTGTTTTTGCTTGTGTTCTTGATTCGCACGCAAGGATTAGCCTTCTAGGCGAGGTCAATCGTTTTGGAACGGTTGATAACCAGAGGAGACGTCGTGCTATGATTATGGAGTTTAGAACGTGTTGTTCTGAAGCCGGATCAATTTGTGTGTTGCCTTCGACCAAATCAATTTATCCAGAACCTTTCAGAAGATCGGGAATCCTTGTTCACATCAAGTGGTAATCAGAGCTTCAGGTGCACAGTCAGGTTCGCACTACCCTTAGTTAATTTCATTTTGTGTTCATCCTATCGTCCACAGAAAAACCAAAAAAAATTCCCCCCCCCCACACCCATAACCACGTGTTTAGCCTTTGCATATTTCAATTTCAGAGTCCGTAGTGCTGAGTTTGTACCCTAGTTCTTGTTTAGTCGCTAATTTAGTTTCTGTTTTTGTTGTTAGTAGTGTTTCCCTTGCAACCCTAGTCGCCATCCCCTTCACCATCCTCTTTTTTGTCGGCTTTATGTGCTAGGGTTGATTGATCGACACATCTAGCCTAATCCCAATGTTTTCTGCAACTTCAAGAATTTCTGTAGCCCACATCGTAGCTCTGTTGGAGCTGAAATTTTCTGTGGATTCTCCCCCATTGTTAGTGAGTTGGAGAAAAATATCAAAAAAATAAAATCAAAAAAAAGAAATTTGGGATTTCTGTTATTGCTACATCTAGCCCCCCTGGAATTTCTAGATTTGATTGTTTTGCACTTAGCCCCCTGTTATCGCCTATGTGCCTTTGTCTCCTTGTTTCTACTTTGCTATCACTAGTGTTCTAGAATATACTTAGACTAATAATTAGGAACAAGTTACTTGGGCACTTATTCAACTTTACTATCTGTTTTTGATTTGTGTGCCACTCACACACACACACACACACACACACACACACACACACACACATATATATATATATATATATATATATATATATATATATATATATATATATATATATATATATATATATATATATATATATATATATATATATATATATACGGCCCATAGGTTTTTCAGAACTTTGTAAGAGCTTTATAAGGAGCTTCCTTTTACTATGTTGAGAGGCACTACTGCTTAGCTGTTTTGTAGGGATAACCTTCATTGTTTGTTTTTTGTTTGTGTTTCTGATGGCAGGAAGCGATGATGGAGAGGTGTCTTCACCCTCAAAATTTGCTGAGTGCGTGAGCCAAGAGTAGCTCCAGAAGGCTTTGTAGGCTGCTCAGAGTGATTTGGCAGAGACGATCACCAGAGCCATTACTGATGCGGTCAGCAAGTTTCACATTGGAGAAAGCATCGAGCGGTTTGAGAAGCGGGTCTCCAAGCTCACCGATCAGGTTGTCGACTTAGAGACCGCTCACAAGACCAACGATACAACCACCACCAACAACAACAACGATGTTGAAGACGACCATGATGAAGACACGGTGTATAAGGCTGATGGTACCGTGGATAGGTCAGCTACAAGGACCGCAAAATTACAACATCATTTGCAACATAACACTCAAGGTATGGGTGGTTTCTACAACTACAACCGTTGCCCATATGGTAACCATGCTTCAGATGACCCATATATTAAAATTAAGTTTTCAATTCCTTCGTTTTCGAGTCAGTGTTATGGTGATGTTTATCTTAATTGGGAGATGACTGCAGAACAAAAATTTAATGCCCACATTGTTCCTGAACAACATAGAGTTAGACAAGCCACTAGTGAGTTTAAGGACTTTGCTATTGTTAGGTGGAGTGGTCTAGCTGCTGAAACTGATTTGCCTACTACTTGGGAAGAACTTAAGGTAGCAATGCGTGATCGTTTTATTCCTCCTTCTTTTTATAGAGAGTTTCATAATAAACTACAATGCTTTGATTCGTTGTGCTGTAGTTGAAAAAGTAGAGGATCAGATTTGCCACTTTTATTCTAGTTTGAGAAAAGAAATTCAGGACATCCTGGACTATAAAGAATATTATACCCTCAACCAGTGTTTCCAGTATGCTATGCTTGCAGAGAAGGAATCACAGGGACTTTTCGAGGCTTTTGAGGAGTACAGCAAGTCCAGGAACTTCTACCCACCACGGCTGATGGGGACTTCGGGGCTGCCCAAGCCATCTTTCCGGCCGCCCCCACCAGCCGGAGCCAAGGGAACTACTGTTGCTTCTGCAGCACCAAGATCAGCCCCTGCACCTTCTATGCGCTCAGGTAAAAATTCTGTGCAGGTACCAGCTAGTAGTGTCTCCTCTGTTGCTTTGATGGGGCGCACTACAGGGATTCAGTGCCACCGCTGCCATGGACTTGGTCATGTGCAGAAAGATTGCCCAAGTAGGTGGGCATATGTGGCAACAGATGATGGCGGTTACATGAGCACCTCCAATGTGGAGGATGAGGAGGAGGATGTCGCTGCCACCAGCAGTGACCTCGTCCTTGGAGGCGGAGACACCATGGGATACATGAACATTGTTGTTAAGCGTGTTCTTAGCACACAAGTTCACCAGCCCGAGACGATGCAGCGCCATAACTTGTTCCAGATTTTCTTCATCATCAAGAACCACCGAGCACGTGTCATCATTGATGGAGGGAGCTGCAATAACTTGGTGAGTTCTAATATGGTCAACAAGCTTGATTTGACCACATGCCCACATCCACATCCGTACTACATTCAGTGGTTAAACGACTCTGGAAAAGCTAAGGTAACACAAACTTGCAGAGTTCCTTTTTCTATTGGTTCTTATGTGGATTCTGTTGATTGTAATGTCATACCCATGCAAGCATGTTCACTTTTATTGGGTAGACCTTGGGAATTTGATAATGATGTTATATACCATGGTAGAAGTAATAAGTACACTTTTATAAATAAAGGAACTAAAATTACTTTGTTACCAATGACCCCTGCTAAAATTATACAAGCTGATTTAGAAAGAGCTGCTAGTTTAAAAAATAAAGGTACTAAAATTCAACAACCTATTAATTCTGATTCTACACCTAGTAATGTTAATGATTCTTCAAGTTCTAAGGGTGTTGGAATTAAATTACAAGGTCGTTCATGTCTTGCAACAAAATCTGAGCTTGCTAAAATTTCTGCTGATATGCAAACAAGCTTTGTTTTCGCTATGCTTTGATATGCAAACAAGCTTTGTTTTCGCTTGATGATATTGCTTCTAGCGTTTTGCCTCCTGCTGTTACTAACCTTTTGCAGGAGTATGAGGATGTTTTCCCAGCTGAGATACCCCCGAGATTGCCGCCTTTGAGAGGGATTGAGCATCAAATTAATTTGATTTCGGGTGCTACTTTGCCAAACCGTGCTGCTTATAGGACCAACCCTAAGGAGACTAAGAAGATACAATGACAAGTCCAAGACCTTTTGGATCGTGGGTATGTTCGTCAATCACTTAGTCCTTGTGTTGTTCCTGTACTTTTTGTTCCTAAGAAAGATGGTACTTGGCATATGTGTGTAGATTGTAGAGCCATTAATAACATTACTATTAGGTATCGTCATCCTATTCCTAGGCTAGACGACATGCTTGATGAGTTATGTGGTGCTATAATTTTCACTAAAATTGATTTGCGTAGTGGCTATCATCAAATTAGAATGAAACTTGGAGATGAATGGAAAACAACTTTTAAAACAAAATTTGGGTTATATGAGTGGTTAGTAATGCCTTTCGGCTTAACTAATGCACCTAGTACTTTCATGCGCTTGATGAATGAGGTATTAAGAGCTTTCATTAGCAAATTTGTGGTAGTTTACTTTGATAAAATCTTGATTTATAGCAAATCCATAGATGAACATATGAATCATTTGCATGCTGTTTTTGATGCTTTGCGAGATGCAGGTTTATTTGGTAACCTTGAGAAGTGCACCTTTGGCACGAATCGAGTCTCTTTTCTTGGCTATGTTGTGACTCCACAGGGAATTGAGGTGGATGAGGCGAAGATTGAAGCCATAAAGAGCTAGCCTGTACCAAAAACTATCACATGCACCATTGCTGCAATTACCTAATTTTGATAAGACTTTTGAGCTTGAATGTGATGCTAGTGGTATAGGCATTAGTGGTGTTTTGATGCAAGATGGTAAACCCGTTGCATACTTTAGTGAGAAAATTACTAGGCCTGTTTTGAATTACTCCATGTATGATAAGGAATTATATACACTTGTACGTTCTTTAGAGATATGGCGTCATTATTTGTTGCCCAAAGAATTTGTTATTCATTCTGATCATGAATCACTTAAGTATATTCGTTCTCAATGTAATTTGAACCATAGACATGCTAAATGGGTTGAGTTTATTGAGTCTTTTCCTTACATTATTAAACATAAGAAAGGGAAGGATAATATGATCGCTGATGCTTTATCTAGGCGCTATACTTTGTTGTCTCAACTTGATTGTAGAATTTTTGGACTTGAGGCAATTAAAGAACAATATGCTGCTGATATTGATTTTAAGGATGTATTTCTGCATTGTAAAGAAGGTCATGCATGGAACAAATTTGTGTTGAATGATAGATTCTTGTTTAGAGCTTACCGTCTATGCATTCTAATTGGTTCCGTTCGTCTTTTGTTGTAAAATAAGGCGCATAGAGGTGGATTGATGAGTCATTTTGGTGCCAAGAAGACGGAGGATATTTTGGCCACACACTTCTTTTGGCCAAGGATAAGGAAAGATGTTGAGCGCTTTGTTGCTCGCTGCACTACATGTCAAAAAGCTAAGTCTCGTTTCAATCCACATGGTTTATACATGCCACTTCCTGTTCCTTCTATTCCTTGGGCGGATATTTCTATGGACTTTGTTTTAGGACTGCCTAGGACTAAGAGGGGGAGTGATAGTATTTTTGTTGTTGTGGATAGATTTTCTAAGATGGCACACTTTATACCATGTCATAAGACTGATGATGCTAGTTATATTTCTGACCTCTTTTTCAAAGAAATTGTACGTTTGCATGGTTTGCCTTCTACTATTGTTTCATATCGGGATGCAAAATTCTTGAGTCACTTTTGGCGCATTCTTTGGAATAAGTTGGGTACAAAGTTGATGTTTTCTACAACTTGTTACCCACAAACTGATGGACAAACTAAGGTGGTGAACCGCACTTTGGATACTATGTTGAGAGCTATTTTGAAGAAAAATTTGAAGCGATGGGAAGAATGTTTGCCTCATGTTGAGTTTGCTTATAATCGGGCAACACATTCTACTACCAAGGTAAGTCCCTTCAAGGTAGTGTATGGTTTTGATCCCCGTACTCCACTTGATATACTTCTTCTACCTATTAATGAGAGAGTTCATGTTGATGCTAAGGAGCGTGCTGAATTTATTTTGCAATTACATGAGACCACTAGACTTAGCATTGAAAAGATGCATGACAAGTATAAAATCGCTGGTAGTAAAGGTAGAAAAGAAGTAAAACTTGTTGTAGGAAATTTAGTATGGTTACACTTGAGAAAGGATAGATTTCCATATTTGAGAAAGTCTAAATTAATGCCTAGACCTGATGGTCCTTTCAAAATAATTGAAAAGATTAATGATAATGCATACAAACTTGAGTTGCCTCCTAAGTTTGGGGTTAGTCCTACTTTTAACATTTCAGATTTGAAACCATACTTCAGAGAAGAGGATGAGCTTGAGTCGAGGACGACTCCACTTCAAGAGGGGGAGGATGATGAGGACATCACTCCTAAGGATACATGCAACACTCCTCCAATTCTAGAATTGCAAGGTCCAATGACTAGAGCTTGTGCATGACGATTAAATTTAGAGGTGAGCTTGTTCCTACGTCCTTCATTATATGTTACTTTTGAGAATGGTTTGCTACCTAATGATTATATTGTAATTAGGAACCATAGAGATGATGGGAGAAGGACTTGGAGACGTGGAGGTCCAGCAAGGACATGGAAGCCAAGCTGAGGCCCAACCAAAACCGACTTCAAGTCTGTTTCAGGGCCCAGGACTAGTCTGCACTAAAATGGATGCCGAGAACGCATACGGACTCGGATTTGGATGTTCTATATATACACGAAAAGATAAGAAGAAGACCTTTCCAATGCCACCGGTCTCATGTCAAAATTCATCGGGAATCATCAGAACAAGAGAGGGTCCATAATCTATTTCGATGCTGCATCGCCTATTTTTGGCCTTTGGGCTTTGTATCCAGTTGAGCCCAATTAGGGGCACGTCCAGAGGGTCTTGCATGACCCTAGGGTCTTCATATACAGCCGCCACCACACCATTATGTTCTGGGTTTTGCTTAGATTATTCTGTTCATAACAGTTTCACCGTCATAACGGTTTGTGAGACCCCAACTTCGTGAGTTTCATAATACATCTACAATTGTGTTGCATTCTTTATTGTTCTTGCTTGTGTTCTTGATTCGCATGCAAGGATTAGCATTCTCGGCAAGGTCAATCATTTTAGGACGGTTGATAACCAGAGGAGACGTCGTGCTGCGATTGCGGGGTTTAGATCATGTTATTTTGAAGCCAGATCGATTTGTGTGTCACCTTCGACCAAATCAATTTATCCAGAACCTTTTGAAAGATCGGGAACCCTTGTTCACATCAGTTTTGACTCTCCTTGTCTATTCTCCATTGGTTCTAGCCGATGATATGGTGGCCATTGAGTATTATGACATTGGATGAGCCATTAGGCGATGATATGATGTCGCACGGTATCTCCACTCCTTGTCCATACCCGATAATTCTCATTGGTGATACGGTGTATATTGAGCATGATGACATTGAACAAGCATCTTGTAAGGCCTCATCTTATCGACGTCAAAGTTTGGCCCGATTGTTTTGACTCACCTTGTCTATACTTCATTTAGATAGTTAGTGATATTGTGGTCGTCGAGTATAACAACATTGTAGGATTCATTAGGCGATGATATGATGTTTCACAATAGCTCCATTTGTTATCCATACTTGATAGTTCTTACCGGTGATACGGTGTCTATCGAGAATGATGACATTGAATGAGCATCTCATATGGCCTTATCCCATTGACATCACTGTTTGGCCCGATTGTTTGGACTCTCCTTGTCTATGCTCCATTGGTTCAAGCCTGTGATATGGTGGCCATCGAGTATAATGACATTGGATGATCCATTAGGCGATGATATAGTGTCTCACGGTAGCTCCATTCGTTGTTCATACTTGATAGTTCTCGCTAGTGATACGGTGTCTATTGAGCATAATGACATTGAATGAGCATATTGTAATGGCTCATCTCATCAACATCACAGTTTGGCCCGATTATTTTGACTCGCCTTGTCTATACACCATCGGTTCTAGTCGGTGATTTGGTGGCCATCGAGTATAACGACATTTGACGAACCATTAGTCGACAATATGATTTGTAATGGTAGCTTCATTCCTTGTCCATACTCAATAGTTCTTGCTGGTGATACGGTGTCTATTGTGCATGATGACATTGAATAAGCATCTCGTATGGCCTTATCTCATCAACGTCACAGTTTGGCCTGATTGTTTTGACTCTCCTTGTTTATTCTCCATTGGTTCTAGCCAGTGATATGGTGGCCATCGAGTATTACCACATTGGATGAGCCATTTGTTGAGGGTAAATATCGGGGTGCCATGTGGCATCCCCTAAATACTACAGCGCCACTCAAATGGGCCCCACATGAAGACATTCACGTGGCAGTCACGGCTTAGCCATGATAGTTGCGCCTCGCTCCCGACTCGCCCGACCCTTGGGTAGCCAGGGACAAGCCGCGTCTCGCTCGACCCCTCAACGAGGGTCGAGCAACCCGCTACGTCCGACCCCTCGGAAGAAGTCAAGTGCCTCGCTACGCCACGCCCCGCTCGACCCCGTGGATGGGGTCGAGGCCTCTCACTGTGGGTCCCACTCGGTTGTCAAGTGAGCCTTGTCACCATCGACTCCCGCCAGTAGGAGTCCGTACCTCGACGAGATAGGACGGATAGACCCAAGCCAGACCAGAAACAGAAGCGGTGTTGAGCTCGGAAGGTATGTTGTATTCTTGCTCGACGATGTCCCAGATAGCACATCCTTGACTCAGGACATAAGCCTTGGTCCGTGACTTCTAGTATGGGAAGTCCTCTCCATCAAACATCCATAGCTTGACCGCACGCTTCTCTATGTTGCCTTCAGATCACAAAGCCGGTGAAGGTCAACTAGTGATCAAACCGGCTCTGATACCAATTGAAGGACCGAGAAGGCGACCAGAGGGGGGGGGGATGAATCGGAGCCAATCAAAATTCTCCAAGAGAACTTGACCAATATCCCAAAATCAACCCAAGCCAACCTCCGAACCGATTACCAAGACTACACACACCAACTCATGATGTACTAGCCTTAGGAGTGATCAAACACAGCAAAATGATATAGCGAAATCAACAAGAAATAGCAAGGACTTGAAATAGTCAAGAGACTCAAAACCTAACCTTACTAGGCCACCATCGGGGGCATAACCGTCCATCTTTTACCTTATCGCCCGAATGCCATCGGACGTTTCACGTCTTTGCTTCTTCTCGAAGCAGGCTCTGTCATGGTGCCACATGCACCACCAACCACCGCCACCGGTTTTGAGGGCCAAATCAGGAAACCACCTTGCACGTTTCTTAAAGTGCGACTTCTCAATGTCCACGCATGTCACCTTGTCCCGCGATCCTGAACACCGGTAAGTCTCTCCCAGTCCCTGTCTATCGGACCCCCTTGCCACTTGCACCGGCATCCCGTTCGCCTTGACTTGGTCAACATGCCGTCTTCATCACCACCACGGTTTTGAGGCTCAACCACGAAACCGTCCGTGCTTCTTGCCTCTCCACGTGTACAGTGTGGATCACCCTTGACTTCACATGGCATCCCGATCGTCCGGCCCTAAGTCCCCTCCTTGTGCCCGATCCTCTCGCTGTTGACCGCCAAGTCGACTCTAGTGACCTACACATCATGAGACAAGCAAACACATTTCCCAACTCCTACAACATCACCAATATCTCCACCAACTCCGGTTAGTCGAAACCGTAATCATGCACACACACATGTAATCCTCGGATTCCCACATTTCAACTCAAACACAAGGTCTACTCAAGTCAATTACTCATCACATATATTGCAAACCATGGCACATATCCATATGATCTCTCAAACACCAAATGCATAAAGATTAGAGATTGAAATGCAAAACTGAATAAGCTCATCCAAATGGCCAAACCCAAAGACAAGGTGAAAACAAGCCATCTAGCAAGTAGGGATCACAAAACCAAGAGTTGGCAAAGAAAGCGACTTGAGACGCAAAGAATGTGAAAAGCGCAAGAAAACACTCGACATCATGATATGCTCCCCCTCAAGTTGTGGTAGGTCTCATGTAATGCAAAATGGATCATATAAGTTTCTTAGCATTATTTGTGCATGACCCAATATTTTCTCCCCCTTTGGCAATGAACTCATCAAAGAGGCAAAAGAACAAGCGAACATGCAATGCATGAAAATGCAAACCTAAGGAGCTTCAACAATTATGCAAGCAAGCATGTAACTTTGCTAATCATAAGCATAGAGTCATGAAGTGTAAAAGCAATAGCGCACAACCATAGAAATATTAAAAATAGATAGCAAGGCATAAACACAAAGAGCTATACAAGCTAAGCAAAAAGATTGACTAGCTTAGATAGAATCAAATTTACTCCTGATGAGAAAAGATGCCACCACATGTATAAGTACTCCCATACAAGGCAAAACAGGCATCAAGTGAATCATAAGAAAACTAGCCAGTCTCAATCTTAACTAGGGCAACAAGCATTCATAGAAAATGAGCTTTACAAACGCTCACATATGCAACAGAGACTCAGTTGATCAAGTGATTATTGTTTATCCTCATGTGTCCTCTTATCCATGCAGAGGGTTGCACGACTAAGTACAGCAAACACCCCGAGGCTTCTAGTCACAATGTTTGGATTTAGCATTTTAAAATTATTCTTGATCAAGGCACTTAGCAGATTAATCAAGTTTATGCACAAGACAAATGAGCATGCCTTTGCGGCAAAAGGAACACACATTCCCAGAATGTTCCATCATGAGCTAAACATTTGCAAAGCCTTCCATTTTGCAAACACAAGGTGCCAAAGCCAAGATATCCTCTAGACTAGCCTCGATGCAAGTTTCAACAAGGATAAAAGCAATTATACACATGGTGAGCAAGTTTTAGCAAGATTAGTTCATAAGGTTCACAAGAAGCTAAGTTTTTAAGATTAGCAAGTTGCTCAAAAGAGTCTGTAACAAGCCATCTAAAAAATCTAAGCATGAGAGATTACTATCACATACACACAACTTAGCTCAAGCTCAATCATAGCAACGAGAAATGCAAGAAAGCATAAGAATCAAAGCTCATCTATGAATACATATATTATATATGAGATGCAATGCGTAGAAGGTAAGATACATATATACAAGAGAACACCAACTCCCCCTCAAATGATGCCATAAGAATGACAAACACCAAGTTCCCCCCGAAGAAAAGCATGTCTCAAAGCATCTAGGGGCTTGGTGAGGATATCAACTAGTTGGCTTCTGGTGTCGATGTATTTGAGCTCAACATCACCCTTCTCAACATTGTCTTTCAAGAAGTGGAATCACACATTGATGTGTTTGACCTTAACATGTTGGATTGGGTTTTTGGCTAAGCATATGGCACTAGAGTTATCACACATGAGTGGAACACTCTTAAAGGATAACCCATAGTCTCTCATGGTGGACACAATCCATAGGATTTGTGAGCAGCAGCTAGCGGCAACAACATACTCAGCCTCTGTGGTGGATTGGGCTACACTCAACTGCTTATGAGAAGACCAACAGATCAAAGAAGTACCGAAGAAATGGCAAGTACCAGAAGTGCTCTTCCTATCAATTCTACACCTAGCAAAGTCCCCATCTGAATACCCAATGAGATCAAGAGATGAAGATGTAGAGTACCAAAGACCAAACTCAAGGGTGTATTTAAGGTACCTGAAGATGCGCTTGACAGCCTTGCGATGAGTCACCCTTGGGGAAGCTTGAAAGCGAGCACAAAGACACACTGTAGAGTGTATGTCGGGTCTTGTTGCGGTCAGGTACAAGAGGGAGCCAATCTTGCTCCTGTACTCCCTTTGGTCCACTGCTTCACAGTCTTCATCAGAGTCAAGTTCCATTGTAGTGGACATTGGTGTAGACGACGGCTTCACATTGACCATGTCAAACTTCTTTAGGAGATCCTTCGTGTACTTGGCTTGATGTATGAAGGTGCCTTGCTTGCACTGCTTGATTTGAAGTCCAAGAAAGAAGGTGAGCTCACCCATCATCAACATCTGATATTCACTTTCCATGGCTTTCTAAAATCCGGACACAAAAGCATGAGAGGAACCACTAAAGATGATATCATCCACGTATATCTGAACCATTAGAAAGTCATTGCCATGCTTTAGAGTGAACAAGGTTTTGTCAACACACCCCATGACATACCTACGTTGTAGCAAGAAGGTCTTAAACCTAGCATACCATGTCCTAGGTGCTTGCTTTATCCCGTACAAAGCCTTCTAAAGCTTGTACACATGGTTTGGGTATCTGTGGTGCTCAAAGTCAGGTGGTTGTTTTATATAAACCTCTTCCTCTATGAAACCATTTAGGAAAGCACTCTTGACATCCATTTGATAAATTCTAATGCCCTTAGAGGTAGCAAATGCAAGAAAGATCCTAATGGCTTCTGTGCGTGCAACAGGGGCAAAGGTTTCCCCATAGTCTAAGCCCTCCACTTGACTAAAACTCTGGGCAACAAGCCTAGCCTTGTTTCTAACAACCTCACCATCTTCCCTATGCTTGTTTTTGAAAACCCACTTGGTTCCTATGACATTGACACCAACAGGAGGCTCTACTAGGATCCATACTTTGTTTCTCTCAAAATTTTCCAACTCTTCATGCATGACATTAACCCAATGTACATCTGATAGTACGTGTCCAACATCCCGAGGTTCAAAGGTGGCAACAAATAGAGAATTAGTAGAGCAGGCGAGATGTGCAGACCTTGACCTTGTTGTCCTCTCATAGAGATTACCAATCATCTATTGAGGTGGGTGTTGACGCTGAATATGGTAAGGAGCCTCCCTCTTAGAGCGTACCTCCCCCTCAACCATAGCTAGAGCTCGCTCAATAGCTGCTGAAGTAGATGTAGAAGCTTCTTGACCCTCTGGTGGAGTAGTGGTAGCAGTAGGAACAAGCTCGGATGTGGGATGGAATGACTCATCATTATCATCATCCAAGCTCTGTAGGTCCTCTTCTACAAAGATGCTCTCCTCCATTTCCTTGCTACATGCAGTCTCAATCACATTGCTTGCACAAGAGTTTGATTCATCAAAGGTTACATCACAGGACTCTATGATGGTGTTAGTTTCCAAATTCAAAACTCTGTACGAATGGCCATGAGGGGTGTAGCCAAGAAAGATGCCATCGGAAGATCTAGACTCAAACTTATCAAGATTACCACGCTTAAGAATGAAGCACTTGCAACCAAAGGCAAACAAATGAGAAACAAATAGCTTCCTCCCAAAACGTAGCTCATAAGAAGTCACATTAAGAATTGAGCACAAGAAAATCTGATTGGAAACATAGCAAGCAGTGTTAATTGCCTCAGCCCAGAACCGCCCCGGAGTCCTGTGCTCATCAAACATCATCCGGGCCATTTCCACCAAGGTTCTATTCTTTCTTTCAACCACACCAATCTGCTGGGGAACACAAGATGCTGAAAATTGATGTTAAATGCCTTGTTCAAAATAGAAAGCATCAAAAGAAGAGTTCTTGAACTCGGTGCCGTTATCACTGTCGATTGCTCGTAATGCACTAGGGAGTTCCTTGAACAACCTCAAATCTAAGCTCCAAAAGTGATGAAACACTTCATCCTTGCTCTCAAGAATGTAAACCCAAGAGTAGCGAGAGCAGTCATCAACAATCACAAGAACATGTCACTTCCCACTTGCCGAACGAACTCGGAAAGGACCAACAGTGTCCATGTGAAGCAACTCTCTAGGGCATTCAGTCATCACCAAATTGATTGGTGGATGAGAAGGGCAATCATTTTCCCATGACGACATGGAGCACAAACCAAATCCTTATCAAATTTGAACTTTGGTAATCCTCGGATCAAGCCTAGGCCACTCAAGCGACATAACAAGTCAAAGCTCACATGACCTAGTCTCCTATGCCATTTCCAGAGCTCAGAGAAAGATTGAGCAAACAAGCACTTGTGAGAACCAGGAGAACCAGCAAAATCAGTCTTAAAAACTTTCCCAATGCTAGAAATCCCACAAACTAAAGAGCCATTCGAATCAAGAACACAAGAAGCATTTTTCTTAAAGTGCACTTCCAAACCAACATCAAGCAACTGAGAGACAGAGTGGAGATTGTACTTGAGATGCTCAACCAAACGAACATCCTTGAGAGTGAATTTTTCATTTACCTTTACTGCACCTCTTGCCTTCACTCTCCCTCTCTTGTCATCTCCAAAGGTAACATACTCCCTGCGCTTCAAGGGAGTGAGGCTGGAGAACCACTTTGCATCTCCAGTCATGTGGCGCGAACACCCGGAGTCCATTAGCCACTTGTTCTCCAGGCCTCCACCTGCTGCCTACAAAGAACGAGAAGGAAAAGTCGATGGCTCAGTGTTGGGGTTAGTTAAAGAGCATTTGGGAATCCGGCACTTCACCATACGACCGGTAGTAGTCATCACAGTTCTTTGCACATTATCATTCAAACGCATGGGACGAGAACCACGATGTGGAAAACATGGTTTGTCAAAGCGTCTCGACTCAAACCTAGGGTTGTGAGGATAAAAATCATCCATGTGAAAGCCAAATCCATGCAAGTGATGCTCATCACGATGGGGAAAATGTGGGGTGCCAAAACACTACTGCGCAAAGCCTCTATTTCATGAATCAAAGCCAAATGGGGAATGACCCTGTCCATGATAGGTACGATAAAAAGAGCAAGACTGAAAACCATCAAAATCATCATGATGCACATTCCTAGTTAACTCAATTTGCATCCTCTCAGTCCTCTTACGCCTATAACAGTACTCATCCAAGTGACCCTTATGACCACAGAACATGCAAATGTAGACACTCTCATGTTTAGGCTTTGTTTGCACAGGAGGTTTGGGTTTTGGCTTCTCTGTTTGCTTTGGGTTGAAGGAAGGTTTGGGGTTTGGTGGATAGTATGTGTCAGTGGGTTTGATGGATTGTTCCTCATCCTTGTAGCTAGAGCTAGGCACAAACTTACCCATATTTTCACTCTCTTTGTCACACCTCTCAAATCCCAAGCCCAAGTTGTAGGTTGACCTACTAGCACTCTCTTTGACTCTTGCCAAGTCACTCTCAATCTTCTCCTCACTCACAAGGGTTCTTTGGAGCCTAAAAATAAGATAGTCATTTTCTTGGACTAGAACTTTGTTTTCCTCTCTAGTGATTGCAAGCATGTCCTTAAGAGAAACACACACTTCACATGGTGGTGGAAGGACCTTAGAGCGAGTCTCATTTAGCAGCTTGGACTCAAGCTCTTTGACCTTAAGGGTTTGAGCTTCCAACTCACTAGTGAGCATAGGGCACTTCTGACATGCACCCAAAAGAGTTGGTCTAGCCTTGAATTCATCAAGCTCTTTAAGGGCACTCTCAAGCTGACTGGCAACTTGAGCATGCACACTTTTCCTCTGTGCAAGATCACTCAACACAACTTGACAAGACTCACACTCAGCTACAATATCATCTCTAGCAAGCTTGTACCTAAGTGAAGTGATTTCATATCAGCACTCTCCAATTTAGACTTAAGCTCTCTACTCTCACGAACAGCACTGCAAAGCTTATCATCTTGTAAGAGAAGAACATCGCGCAAAGGATCAAGTTCAGAAGAGAGCTCATCAAGAGTGGGAGGTACATCGCTTATGTCGGAGTCGGATCCAGAGTCGGTGTCGTGATCGTTCTTTGCCATGAAGCAAAGCCCGGTGAAGTCATCCTTCCTCTTGACTCATGGCTTCTCAACCTCCTCCTCCGAGCTTGTAAGGCCTTTGCTTGATGTGAGGTTGACATTGCTCAAGGCAGCAACGCAGGCGCGTGTAATGGCCTTGGTGAACTTCTTGGAGTTCTTGCCCTTTTTTTAGAAACGGTTCTTCTTCTGCTTGAAATCTTCAGTGATGTTGTCGCGGTACCCAGCCTTTTTCTTCTTCTTGGGACAATCAGCAATGAAGTGTCCCGGATCACCGCACTCGAAGCAGGCTCTTGAACCACCTCCTCTTCTCTCCTTCTGGTTGTTGTAGAACTTCCTGAACTTCCATGTGAGCAAGGTCAACTCCTCATCAGGATTGCACTCGATCTGTTCATCGGAAGCTACAATAAGAGAAGAAAGAGCAAACTCCAAAGAATACTTGTCAAGTGAGGGGTTAGTTCCATAAGAAGCACCACTGTGATCACCCTTTTGAGAACTAGAAAGCAAAGCCATGCTAGAAGCAGGATTAACATGATTAGGACGAGATTTCCTAGACAATTCATGAGATTTCAGCTTGCTATACCGTTGCTCACAGTTCAGGGTATTGAATTTAGCAGTTTCTTCAAGAGCAGCAATTTTAACCCCCCAAACATACTCATCAAGTGAATACAGTAGTTGCTCAGCCCTATCATTATCATTGTACACAACGTTACCACTGTAAGGACCGAAGGCGTACCGAGAAGGGGGAGGGTGAATCGATAAGCCGCTCACGAATCCAATTACTTCAAATTCCACTACTTGAGTCTAACAAGATAAGTAACCTAAGCAATTCTAGTAGGCCAAGACCCTACACATGCTAGTGTTCATGATATGATAAAGAGCGGAAGCCAAACACACTAGCCTATGGAAGCCACAAGTCACCCTACTCACTAGAACACACAATTACGGAATAGTAAAGAGAGGGTCAAGGAATGCTCATGATTTTTTCCCGAGGTCTCGAAAGGATAGCGCCTTCCCCTAATCCTCGTTGGACCACTCCCGCCGGAGTCCCGGTCCATCCCGCCATCAAGTGGAGTTCTCGCCCACGAGCCCGCAATCACTCCTAGAGTGAAGACATGGTGTGCGTCATCGCTGCCCAAAGCACAAGCTCGCCTCCCTCGAGAACTTGCCAGACTCCCTGAGCCAACACGGGAGCTCACAAGCGATGTCCCTTTCAATGGCGGGCTCAAACCGTGTACAAATATGTGACGGCATTCACAACCGATCATGATAGACTCGATCACTGACACCTAACTGGTCTAGGTCTCACCAAAGACCAAGAGTAACAGTCTTGATCACACCCTCAAAAACACCCTAGCCTTAGATGTGTAAGATGCTTAAGCTACTCTTCTCTAGCACTCTCAAGATATGCAATATCTCCTCCTAGTGCTCTCCTCTTTTCCACTTGGACCTTACCAAATGCTCTCAGGTATTCCACTGGCCAAGAGTGGTCTCCAAGACCCCAGCAACGAAGTTATATAGGCTCCCAACCTCAAATTAGCCGTTGCTCCATGAATTTTCCTTTCTAGACATCTAGACAGGACTGTCTGGTCACTGCCTGACTGGACCGTCCGGTCACTCTGGTAACGGCTTTCCTAACCGTTGGCTGTTTTGCCCATACAATTTCCTGCTCTGACCGGACTGTCTGGTCACTGGACCTGACCGTCCGTTCCATTTCCCTCTCCATTCCAGGAGTCTCCTCAAAATGCACCCCCTCTGCCGTTCCTGCACTCCTACTGACCGGACCGTCCGGTCTATGCAGAGTCTCCTGATGACAGACTTCCTGCTCCTCGCGCTAAGTCCTGGACAACTCCACATAGTGACCGTACACTCCAGTCTCCAGTGACCCCTCTGTCCGGTCTCTATGTGCAGAAGCTAAAACTTGTCGTCCTCGCTTGACTTTGTTTCTTGGTTTCTCCGAACAGCTCCTTGGCTTCTCCACTGTCACCTAGTGCCTATGATTTTACCAAGCAACCTTGCCCATCACCGACTAGACATGACCTAAGAGAATGACCTAGACCCCCTTAATAGTCCTATTTTTCCTATGGACTCAAAGCCCAACTAGTCAAGTGTTCTAAACACTTGCACCATAGCTTGTTCTCCGCTTTGATCCATCTTCATCAACCCTTGGACTCCATCAAGTTCACAAGCCTCCATGCTTGTGGTCATTGTCATCCATCGCCAAGGCAACCATCATCTATATGATTTATAATAGAGTTTAGAGATGATTCCTACATAGACAACACTTGTGTAGATATTAGCCCATAATTTCATAGGTGTCATCTATCACCAAAACATCCATACCCCGGGGATCCAATCATAAATGGTCATGAAGCTTACAATCTCCCCCTTTTTGGTGATTGATGACAACCACTACTTAATCGAAAACTTCAATGAATAAACAACCGGGCTAAACAAGTTACACAAATATCAAGAGGAACCATAACAATATATAAGAGAAACGCATAAGATCCTACTCAATCAAGCATCATCTAGAGATACAAGGAAAAGAGTGAAGATCATACTCTAGATGAAATGTGCATGCATGTCATGGCAATATATTGAATGAAAGCATAAGGACATACAATGCAAGACATAAATGATGAGATGCAACAAGTTAACACATATGCATACATGTCATGTCATACACAGGTATACAAGATAATTAATGAATACAAGGCACTGCATATGAAAAGGAAATAAACCAAGTGAGATCAAAATGAGTCAAACACAAGCGAATGAAATCCATGACTCATCAAAATCCACGAACAACGAATAACTCCTCCAAAATAAGAACCAAATGTATCTATCTCCGAAAAACCTCATAGCTCCCCCTAGATACAAGCTACTCTCGATCGCAACAGGATCACACTCCCACTCCCCCTAGACCTAGTATCTTCTCCCCATTTGGCAACAAGGACCAAAAAGTGGAAAACATGAACACCTACGCACTCGTGGTCAAAGGAAGTGGTGCAGCAACGTCCTTTGTAGGCTCTGCTCCAGGCTGCTCCTGAGGTGGATCCTGTTGTGCTCCCTGAGAACTGTGCCGCCTAAGGATCCAGCTGCTCAAAGAAACCAAGGTCTACAGGTGACTCAGACCCACTGTCCTATGCTACTGGAGTGACCCTGGTAGTCTCCTGAGCTGAAATCTAGAGTAGTAAGAGGTCTGGCATGTCCTGCTGAGAGAAGCCTCCACGGTGTAGATCCTCTGCTGCTTGAGGATAAGATAGGTAACAGTGGCAGTAAGAGGTGAAGCCAAAACTGTAGCTATCTCTGGGACGGTCTGGGAGTCTGCACGAGTAGTGTGCACGATGTCTGAAAATAGACTCCTTACCGATACGTGCTGGGAACTGGAGGGTCCTGCCATCTGCAAGGTTGAAGAGTGACGGTGAGACAAACAATGCAGATACAGAGAAAGCTGACACAAGGGAGAGCTATGCTGAAGAGAAAGTCTGTCTTGCTCCCCCTGTCGGTAAGACCCTTGAAAGTGACAGTCCGCTAGACTGAGCTGTCATCAAAGCTGTGAAGGGTCCAGGCTGAGTCGGTAGCTGCTGATACTGAGGGAACACTGAAGGTCCTGGCTACTGACCGGCCTGCCTCTGGATCAACTCCGTCATCTGAGTCATCAGCGCGATAATTAGTACAAACTGCTACCTCTGAATCTCTGCCTAGCTCCTGATGACTTCCATCATCTGACGTTTGTCCTTCGAGATACTCTAAAAATCTATGGAGAACCGCCAAGTTAAATCCAAATTAGTAGAATTAGCTCACTAGTCATGAACGACACGTGAGCCAACAATTCCACCAATAAGAATCTAACCCAGGTAGTCCCCCGACGTGCTTCCCAAACAACACCCAGGAACATAGCACATCGATAAATAGCATTGCATATCTCACATGGGAGTCACACATACCATATTACAAAATTTTACAAGTCATACATCATATTACAAGTGATACAACAAAGTTTATAGGTTCTGAAATTTTATAGGAATAAGAGCATTAGAGATTATTTCATCTATCAAAATTACTAGAACATAAGAGAACTACTAAGCCAACTATTTGGTTTAGGTTCTAGTACAAATAATGATGAGTATATAGCGGAAGTTTTTGAAAACAATGTAAAAGAATGCCGATAGTGCTCAGCCCATGAACACCACCAACTCGCACCAAAACGGGACTGCAAGAATATCACACCTACAAAAACTTAAGCAAACAAACGTGATTACGAAGGTACTCCGCAAGACTTACCCGTGGGCTAGTCCCAACCCAAAACGATTATGCATTTTGGTTTTAGCAAGGAATAAAGCCATAGGATGACATTTTTGCATAAAGCGATGATAGGTAAAAAGTTACATGTGAACATAAGCATAAACAAAAGACCAACTAATAGGCACAAGACACCTAAAACAGCCCCATACAACTATGTATCCCAAAGCCAAGTATCATCATATATCATCTCCCAAATTAATAATTTTATCATCCCAAGTGAAGGTTTAGTTACTATGATAAAGCTTAATGGAACACTTAGCGTGATCATGACCGAGATCGCGGCAATTCGAATTGATTTTACACCCTGTAGGGAAGTCCCAATGTACCCACACGACTTGAGGACCATACGTCTCATGTGATTCATGACGTCACACAAGAGGGTACTCATATCAACCTTTTTCACACCCATTCCCGGACAGCTGGAAAACCCTTATCACAGGGAGTACTATTGACCTTCTTCGGAGGTACCCAGCATAGATACTCATGTGTGTCAATCAAGTAATGAAGTTGTAACCCAACAGCTAGTATGAAGTGAGATAATCGGCTTGTCTTACCATTATATTTGATATCTGGTTAGAACGGAAAGTGCTTAGGCCATCGAGAACATCGCGTGGTCCTTAACCAACCAAGAGAGGCTACCACCTATCCCTCTCTCAGTCATTAAATTAATCATTATCTCAAGCTTACCAAATCTGAACTGATCATCAAGTGTATACCAATTTTATCAACCCGATCTAAGCATTGCTAAGCATTTGACAAAAAGACCAAAATAAACCAACCCACCCTGAACCAGCAACAAATCAAGGACAAGGATATAACAAACAACAAGGAGGGGATACTGTAGCAAATAGTGCCTGACTTAATGCAAACATAGACACATACTTCAAATTAGACTCCTCCAAATAATGCTTCATCCCTTTATTGCACCCATGTTGCTCTCCAATATATCGATCACTAGATTCAGAAATTATGTCGGTATGAAAATGCATGCCATGATGTGATGCATGATACAAATCATATGAAACTTTTCAGAGAGGTAGATAATGAAGTTATGAACACAATGCAACTGGAATCACTCAATTTGGAGTTGTATAACTCGAGTTATTAATAAAACACTGAGGGTCTGTCCTGAATCAATTAAGTTTAGTTAAATCGACGATTAATCATTTAGAGAAAATTTGTAGAAACTTTCTGGACAAGGGATAATTTTTAGTTGATGATGTTCATTAAAACATGATTTATATAACTTGAGTCACCTCAAGATCATTGGTAATTATTTAATTATGATTTTTGCAAGATGCTTAAACGGGTATGTAAATAACATGAAACATGCATTTAGGAGCATGATAAAATTATGAAACTTTGCACATGAGTACAGAGGTATTAAAATTGAGTTTTAGAACAGGTTTTATTAATTTAACATGCACACATACTAGGTTATCAAATTAAGAAATACCAGCATGTTAACAAGTTGAATGCTCATACAAATCGAATAACAAAGTAAACATAAATTTTAGCAAATTTGCTGCAACACACATGACATAGCAAGTATTTCAAAGCAAGTCATTTTAGCATCACTAATTGGGTTACTATTAACAAGTGGGCACAAGCACACATCTATAACTTCATTTTATTTGACAAAGGACATGCTAGTAAATCCACAATTGAGTTGCATAAGTCGTAAAGACATCATAAATAAACATGCATCATCTGAACAAGTACAACATAAAGGTAATGAATAAATATGATAATCATAAGATGAATCATGGTATAAGTTGGATTAATCTATGGAGCATTCTATAGTTTAATAAATAAGGAAACATCACAACAAGTATTTTGGTTCAGATTATAAGGAGGTCACAAGCAAGGTGAGCTTCATTGATTAACAAGAAAACATAGCGACTAGCTTCTTTGGTTCAGCAAGCATGTAAGTCACAAGAAAATGCAGTCGTCATCTAGAGCAATTCTTTTGTTGATTCCTTAACTATAATAGTTTCATGACAATGTTGTAGATAATAACAAAATAAGCAAGAAAATCATGCAAGGCAAACTCATCAAGTGACTATTAACGTTTCGTCCTAGAACATGCATGCTACTGGAATGACAAGATTTTTTTTAAAAAAAATTATGGTTAATTAGTCATCCACTTTAAGTAAGTTCAACTAGTTAACTTGCAAGATTAACATGAAACATGAATTATGTGAGTGCTATAGGCATGAAACATTGCAAAGATGACAGACACTAAGTTAAGAATAGAATGAACTGAAAAACTCTTAAATTGAAGGTGCATAGCTTACGCTATGAGTAGAGCACTAAGTTCTGTTCGGAATCGGTGAAAGCCGGGTTCATCGTATAGGGTGAGTTTTACTAAATATTTGCAAAAAGATTATGCACCAAAGGTTATTTAGTCATGGTATAGAGTATCAAACTAAGATGTTTGCAACTTAAATCACCTCTAAATAAGTTATAGTCATTTAATCATGAAATTTACAACTTACAGTACTAGTAGCAAAATAAATCAGAAACATGCACTTAGACATATGTCATGAGTGCTGGTTTCACAGGATAACTTTTCAGAGCAATTAAATACAACAAATATGAACTTTGAGAACTGGTTTCACAGGATGACCTTGTATAAAATAAATGCTACAAAAATCACAAATAGCAGCATGTTTGGAGTGAAACATTTCATTTTCTTCAAATACTTGGTACAAAAATTTCTAATCATGGCACAGGAGAATAGTATAATACAATACAAAATTCTCAGAACAAGAATTACCCTCATAGCGTGCATATCCAATTCTATAGCATTTAAATTGGTAAAACATGGATAAATATATATCTTTAAATTTCTAAATATAATATGGTAAGATAAAATTATATTTGTGCTACATGCAATATGAGAAACCAGTGTGCAAAGCCATTTAATTTGAAACATCATAAATCATCACATATGAGCCATTTAATCGAAACATAGAAATATTCCTACACAATGTTCTTTATCAATCCAGATTATGGGACCTTGTCATTTGGGTAGATCTCATCAATAAGAAACTAACAAATTTTATTTCACATTTTTATGCCGAGTAGTTATTTAGATATTGATTTTTCAATGTTTTGACATTTTCTGGAATAGTTCTTCAAAAGAAAACTCCATTTCACCTTCACTTCGCGCGCACAGGGAGCAGCTCGCCGGAGTTGGGCGGCGCTCGACCTCGAGCTCGCCGCAGCTTGCTGCAGGGCTTGGATGGGCTCGGGGAAAAAAGGGTAAAATGCTCTAGACGATATTGCGCACCTGTGGGAAAGGTCACTAGTCACCGGCGATGGCGGGAGAGAGGCCGGCGGCGAGGCACAGGCAGGGGAGGCATTCAGCGATGTCGTGCACGTGAAGGAGATCGCGGGAATGTTCGAGATGTGGCCAGCAAGCTTCACCTGAGCCGATGGGTGCTCGTCGATGGGGTGGTGCTCCTTCGCCGGCGGTGGCTCAGGCTCCAAAATCCGGCAAATTCTGGGCACAATCTGCATGGGGAAGGGGCTAGGGATGAGCGCAGTGTAGTTGTCGAGGTACACACGCGAGGAATCGTGGAGCAGATCACCGGGGAGGGAGAGGTCAGAGGAGTAGCGGCTCGATGTCACCCTGCCGAAGATGGGGAAGAACGGCTTCGATCTCAGCCAGGAGCGCGTGGGAGAGCTAGGTGATGGCTGGGAAGACTACCAGACTCGCTGGCGCAGCTCCAGAAGTGGGGCATGGGCTCGCACAGTCTGCATCGGCTGATGCAGCGAGGTTGCAGGGGGAGCAGCAATGGTGGCGGCTGAGGGAGGAAGAAGGGGAAAAGGAGGGGGCAGCTAGGGTTTCGGCTGGGGAGGGTTGATTTTATAAGGCTCCAGGCATTTTTGGTGAGCAGCAAATACTATTTTTGGTCGGTCTGTCGATATTCATGTGACTTCCAACTTCTGACAGAAGAAGAAGACAGTGAAGTTCAGTTTTCTTCAGAAATTTCTGAATTTTCCAATGCAGCTTCTGAATTTTGAACAATTGGGGGTCTTCTATTGCTTCCAAAATCTCCAAACTTGGTGGGTGAGATCCTCATGATGTACTCCACGTTTCATCTTCATACCCAAACATCTGAATCTGCTTCCAGTTCAAGTTACAAAATTGACAAAGTGATCTATTTTTAAACATTATTTGAATTTTGAAGTAATTCAAACCTTCACATAAAATCTTGGTAAAAATCTGTGAAATTCTAATTTTCTATGTAGTTTATTGTAGTACTTTTAGTGGGGCACATTATCATGGAATAAAGTTGAGTTCTCCACTCATGCCCTATTTGATAATTTTTCACTTAACTTTTGATTTGAAATTGATTATTTGACTTGGGGTTCGAAAAGGTTTCACAATTTTTGAGTGGGCTCACTTAGGGCCACTGATTGACCACAAGTTCTATTATCACCATGTGTTTTTATGGTTTACAAATATTCTCTAAATTTTGGGCTAAAGGGTTAGTCAGACTTAGAAAATTTTTGATTCCTCAATTCAACCTATGTTTTGCTCTTTATGATTCATAACTTGATCGTTACCGTTTTCACCATCACCTTGCATTGTGGTCTTGCAAAAGCTTTCATGAATGAAGTCTTTCCTTATCCTAGAAAAAAAACTTCCAATTTTTTTTTCTGAAATTCCTATTTTTAACTTTGGGCCATGACAAATCTACCCCCATCAAAAGAATCTCGTCCAGAGATTTGGGGCTCTGATCGGGGAAGGCAGTGGTTGTCGACTTGGATGGTTTCGTTGACGCATTTCTTGTGTGCACCAACTCTTCTTTGATGCTTTAGAGGATGACACGGTCGAAGAGACGAACATCAACACTATGACATCGGGAGCTTCATTTGTCGGGCTCTTAAAATTAGGACAGCGGCAGAGAAAACAATTTCTAGGATGGATTTCAAGTCTAGAACAACAAGGATTGGCCACGTTCTAAACTTTTTAGATCAAGGAGGATGGAAGAGAAATAAATTGATCTTATTGACATCCATGAAAAAGGATGAGAAGATTTCTAATGCATAGAAGGGTTCAGATTTTTACCATGGTTATCTATCATTTTCATCCAGTAGGTTCGGGCTTATTCGCTCATGAAAACAACCAACAAACTTCCATTCGGCCGACAAATTTATAGCCGTTTTGGACAGCAGGCTTATTTTACTTAGTTGATCTATTTTTACATGTTTCAACACTCATTCATCAATCAAACATGAATGTAAGTGTGCATGACATGATATGCAAATGATTCGTGCTGATGATTCTCACTCGGAAGTATGAACTCTCCCCAAATTTCAGCAAGCAACACAAAACTTTAACAACCATATAAATGTAATAGTGGCTGTCCTAAACATAATGTATGATCTGAAATAATAATAAAGTATGAAAAAAAATGATAATAATAACAGCAGCAATAAAGATCAATAATGAGAGCACCAACATAGCTAATGACAACAACATAGATATGAAAAATAAAAGCTACTAATAGCAGCAATATATCTCAATAGCGATAATATCAATATAGAAGACAACGATATTATATATATGGAACAACAAAGCCTACTGACAACAACAGTATATGTGAATAATGGCTACATAGTTATTTAAGAATATATATGTAAAAACATGGTATAATGGCAGCAGCAACATAAGTAGTAACTATAGCAAAGGATGATTATTGAAACATAAACATGGCTATCCAATAAAAGCTTGAACATAGTAGCAATATAAATCATGTGAACTAAAGTAAAGCATGAAGTAGGTGTTAAATTGGGCATGATTCTATCAATAATAAGAAGTAAATAAGTAGCATTATCAGTAACAAGAACAAAATGGTTGCTGCCCTAAAATAAAAACAATAGACATGGATGCCATATTAAGTATATAAACAAAGGTAAAGCATCAACTGAACTAGGCATGAATATTATATTGACAACAATCAAGCAACATAGAAGTACCATGTCAAAACAACCACACTAGATAAAACAAACAAGCAATCATCATACATGGGCGGATTTTCGAAAATAAAATGTTTCAACTCTTGCGATCTAGATTCTACGCTCTAAACACCATATGGCTGCCACCTTAACCCAAGAAAATAAAACCCATGTGTATGCAAAAAGTTATTTTAACAAGGGTGAAACAAGGAAAAACTAAGAGAAGAGAGGAATAAAATTCAGCAACCACTTACATTCAAATTTTAGTTGTTTTAGTGTGGTTGGTCATATTTTAATTATCCCAAGTTGCTAAGCAAATTTTTAGGGGTATATGTTAACCATGCTCTGATACCACACTGCAGAGAACCGCCCAAGTTCAATCTAAATAAGTAGAATTAGCTCACTATTCATGAACAACACGGGAGCCAACAATTCTACCAATAAGAATCTAACCCCGATATTCCCCCGATGTGCTTCCTAAACAACGCCCAGGAACATAGACATCGGTAAACAACATTGCATATCTCACATGGGAGTCACACATACCATATTACAAAATTTTACAAGTCATACATCATATTACAAATGATACAACAAAGTTTATAGGTTCTGAAATTTTACAAGAATGAGAGCATTAGAGATTATTTCATCTATCAAAATTACTAGAACATGAGAGAACTACTAAGCCAACTATTTGGTTCAGGTTCTAGTACAAATAATGATGAGTACGCGGTGGTGCTCCTTCACCTGTAGCGGCTCAGGCTCCAAAATCCGGCAAACTCTGGGCACAATCTGCATGGGGAAGGGGCTAGGGATGAGCGCAATGTAGTTGCCGAGGTACACACGCGAGGAATCGTGGAGCAGATCACCGGGGAGGGAGAGTTCAGAGGAGCGACTCGATGTCGCCCTGCTGGAGATGGGGAAGAACGGCTTCGATCTCAGCCAGGAGCGCGTGGGAGAGCTAGGTGATGGCTGAGAAGACTACCAGACTCCAGGCATCCTTGGCTAGCAGCAAACACTATTTTTGGCCGGCCTGCCGGCGTCCACGCGGTTTCCAACTTCTGGCAGAAGAAGAATACAATCAAGTTCAGTTTTCTTCAGAAATTTCTGAATTTACCAACACAGCTTCTGAATTTTGAATAATTAGGGGTCTTCTATTGCTTCAAAAATCTCCAAACTTGGTGGGTGTGATCCTCATGATGTACTCCACGTTTCATCGTCATACCCAAACATCTGAATCTACTTCCAGTTCAAGTTACAAAATTGACAAAGTAATTTGTTTTTAAACATTATTTAAATTTTGAAGTGATTCAAACCTTCATATAAAATCTTGGTAAAAATCTGTGAAATTTGAATTTTCTATGTAGTTTATTGTAGTACTTTTAGTTGGGCACACTATCATGGAATAAAGTTGAGTTCTCCACTCATGCCCTATTTGACAATTTTCACTTAACTTTTGATTTGAAATTGATTATTTGACTTGGGGTTCGAAAAGGTTTCACAATTTTTGAGTGGGCTCACATAGGGCCACTGGTTGACCACAAGTTCATTATCACCATGAGTTTTTATGGTTTGTAAATATTCTCCAAATTTTGGGTTAAAGGGTTAGTCAGACTTAGATAAAATTTGAATCCTCAGTTCAACCTATGTTTTGCTCTTTATGGTTCATAACTTGACCGTCACCGTTTTCACCATCACCTTGCATTGTGATCTTGCAAAAGCTTTCATGAATGAAGTCTTTCCTTATCCTAGAAAAAAAAACTTTCAATTTTTTTTCTGAAATTCCTATTTTCAACTTTGGGCCGTGACATAAACTCTCTTAGCTGTCCTGCAAGTGCTGTCACAGTGACAGTGTCCTCAGACTACGGACCTGTCGGCTAGGGAGGTGCCCCAGTACTGGCTGAGCTGCCTGCTCGTGAAGTACTAGGGACTCCTGCTCCTCCTCTCCTGTGTGCTGGCTGGAGGTAGGCTATGATCCCCTGGGGACTCGAGGTGCGTAGCTGGTGGTCACCTCAGGGAAAGCCTCATACTGCTCCTCCGTCACTAGGCCCATCCTCCTCAAGAGAGAGCAGATGTATGGACCATAGACCAAGTGATGTCCTCCAACCCTCTCAGAGATAACCTCCTCCATCTCTCCAATGAGAAGGTCTGCCAAATCAAAAGTCTGCCTCCTCAGAATGTTTGCTATAGCCCACTGATGTAAGAGTGTAAACCCTTCTTTGTAGCCAGACCTGGGAATGATAGTCCTGGTGACTATCGCTCTCACCACCTCGGCCTCTACAGTGAGTCTCGCAAGGCCTCTCTCAAAGCCTGGGGTGTGCAGAGGTGGGAAAGCAATCGACACTAGGTCGTCTGAAGGCAGCTTCCCTCCCTGAGGTCTGCGGGGTGGCTCCAGTGTACCATAGGCACTCCTATAAAGCTGAAAGTCTGAAACTAGGAGTCCTAGGTTGGCGATCAAGTCCTGCCTGGTGACTCAGTGTGGCTACCCTCTGAACAGAAACCAGAACTCTGACCGGTCTCTGGCAACCCACAACGTCGCATAGAACTCGAGGACCACGTCCTCTCTGAACCTGTGTGGAGCAGTAACTAGCTCTGCTAGCCCTGGCAGGTACGTGAAGTACTGCTCCATGTCTATGCCGGTGTCCCTCCTCATGGCCTCCTAAGTCATGTACTGTTGCGGCGCGAAGACTCTATCCTTGCCCCTCAGGCTAAGGTAGCGTCTCAGACCCTCTCCAATCCTCCTCTGGAGGGGTGTCCAGTACCACTCTCCAGCAGTGGGGTCTCTAGGGACTGGAACCCACTGCTCGAAAGGCACCAAGCAGAGTACCTTAAGGTCCTTTGTAGAAACTTTAAGTATATTCGGCTCTCTGGCTACCTGTACTTGTCTCTATAGCCTCCTAGTGCACACTGCACAGGTGCACCTCGGGTCTCCTGCCCAGTGAGCTATCCTCTGGGGGACAGTCTGCTCAGCCTCCTGGTCGATCTCCTCAGTATCCTCCTCAACTAGCTCCTCAGACTCAGACTCTGAGGTCTCCTCTGCGGTCTCCTCCTCTGACCCCTCCTCCTGCTGCTTGGAGGATCACTGCTCCGTAGTTCTTGATGATCTCCCCTGACAGGAAATCGGAGTACACTGCAGCCACGGTGGTGGTACAACTCCGACGGCCAGAGGTGCAGTCCTCTGCCTGGTGCTCCTCCTCAGACCCTGGTCCTCAGCTGGCTGGCTGATCCTCAGACGTGAGCTAGGTGTCCTGCGTGACTGCTCCATGGCATCCAAGTGCTGAGCCAACCTCCGGGCTCTCTCTAACTTTGGGTCCAGTCTCGGTCTCTTCTTGCTCTTGGGCTTCTCAAGCATCTTCCCCTTTCTCTTATCCTGACCTGAACCTGCCATCTCTGCTGACTGCTCTGTTGTCACTGCACGCATGTAGGGATAAATAGGATGAGCATGGACCCTTATACATCTATAAGCGAAGCACCGCTAGGAAAGACTGCGCAATAGAAATCCTAGCAGATAATCAATGGAATTAATTAGACTAGGTTGGGCTAATTAATTAATTAATGTAACTAAAAGATGGGAATTTATCTAATTGCATCAATTAACTAAATTGCTCGCTAAACAGGGCATACATCGATGAATGGGGGATAGTATCAATACCCTGTGAGAGAAGTTGATGTGCCGAGAACTGAGAACTCCGCAAAACTCGCTCCGATCACCGAAAAGATGGAATTTTGGTCTTGCCGGCAATGGAGGGAGAGGAGTTTGTGAGGTGGAATCTCTGGGGCTTGTGCGCGCGGGAGAAGGGGAGCAAAGGCGGCACTATGGCGATGGTGGCGGCTCGGCTGAGGCGCGTGGCAAGGCGTCGGCGGTGTCGGTGAAGCTTCTAGAGGTGGCGACGGCTTGCGCTCATGCAGAGGCGACGGTGTGCAGTGACTTGCGCGCGGGTGGGAACAGCGGTGGCGACGGTGCAGCTATGGTCACAGGCGATGGGTGCGTGCATGGGCGAGGGCGAGCGGGTGAGGTAGGCGATGGAAGCAAGGTCACGGCGACGGCAACGGGATTGGCGAGTGCGGGCTCTTGGCTTCGATGTCGAACGGGGAAAAAGACACCCAAATCAATTTTGACCTAGGTCAAAAGGAGAATCGATAGCCGAGATCCATCAAGAGTAGATCGATGGCTCAGAGATCAGACTGCATAGCATGATCGATTGAACTGACTGGACGATACGGTCTTTACACCGGACTGTCCTATCAGGTTGGGGTCTGTCGACTTTCTACAGACCGGACGATATGGTCTTTAGGATCGTTCTTTCCGATCTCCACAACCAGACTCCCCCTAGGCACTATGTCCAGCATCACTAATCGGACTGTACGGTCATATAACCGGATCGTATGGTCATATAACCGGATCATACGGTCACTTCTAGAAAAATGTTGAGTCAAGGATTTTCTCCATCTTCCAAGTGCCCTTGCTAAACACACAAATAAACACCGCACCTGGAATACAGAGGGAACTCTCAAACACTCATTTTCAAATAGTGGCACTTTATGGCCTCATAATTTTCACAAATGCCAAATGAAGGATCGAGCAAATAAGAACCACGACAAGAAAGAACCAAAGGGTATGTATGAGCCTTAGTCCATGAACGGCACGAGTAGATTTAACCTCAGAGTACATAAGAGCTTGCTCAATGGGCATGAAGCACAATCCTTTCCTTTGGTCACACTTATGGAGATGTAATCTCATATAGAGCATGAGGCACAAATATCTCTAAGTGGGACAAGCCTTCTTTGTGTTTCTTATATGATGCATATAACAAGCAATTTACATATGCAAAAAAGGAAACATGCCATGTGAATACAAGAAATATAAAAAACAAGACACAAAGGAAACCTAACAATGTCAAGTTTGAACCCCTCCCAAGCTTACTCACTATAAGCCATGCCCTTGCCTTGAGAGAAGTCAAACCACCATCTCAAGCACTCCCCCTTGCTTATAGCTATCTTGGATGGATTAGACATTGACTAATTTTTATGTGTTTTTCTTTTAGTTATTTATACATGTATGGATGCAAAGCATACTAGTCACAAAGGAGTCCTAATTACCATGCAATGCAATAGAAAGAAAAACACACTACAACTACAAAGAACAAACACGGTTACCTCCCTCATGAGTAGATAGGTCGTTAAGGTCCATGTCACTTGTGG
The DNA here is from genome assembly GCA_032690845.1 of Eleusine coracana subsp. coracana. Lineage (NCBI taxonomy): Eukaryota > Viridiplantae > Streptophyta > Magnoliopsida > Poales > Poaceae > Eleusine > Eleusine coracana. Next base: position 39,903,288 of record CM064418.1, read on the forward strand.
TGGACTTTACATGATCTTCATGAAAGCGCTCGGTCCACCAGCACCACCATCTAGGTCTTTTTCTTGGGCACCCACTTGTACGTAGCCGATCTCTCAAGATCAACAATGCACTTAGGCACCTATATGCTCTTGACCTTCCTCTTTTTGTTTGGTGGTCCCAAGGCCTTAGCTTTCACCTTGCCATCCTTGTTTCTAAAAAGCTTGAAATGTGTGTTCTCATGGAACAAGTTAGCATTAGATAAAACAATGGAACTTCTCACCATGGGACAATTCTTGGTGGCGTGGCCATCCTTGCAACACCTCTCGCAATAGTAGTCGTCAGCAAGAAGGGGTTTGATCCATGCGGGGATGGAATCACTCGTCCCTATGATATCGATGGCAGCAGGATATGAGTCAAGTCCCCAGTGGGAGACATTGTTCATAAGATTCCTTCCAAGAATCTCCTTGTGGATGGCTCTACCACGTGTGAGCCTCTCAAAGTCATCCATCACCATCTTCCTCTCTTCCTTGAGCTTGTGATATTCTTCCAAAACAGATGGCTCAAGAGAAGAAACCTTGACTGAGGTGGTTAGTTCATCACACATTGTAGAAGCATCACTCATAGATGAACTAGGGGAGGGAGAGGCAAGGTTCTCATCATTGATGGCCTCGTAAGTGATCTCAAGGGCCTTGTACTTCTCATGAAGCTTTACATGATCACCCTTGAGTTTGTCATAACTCTTGTTTAGGGCCTCATGAGATGTGACAAGGTCCTTGAGCTCACTCTCAAGCTCACTAACACGGTCCTTAGTACACTCTTTCTTTACCACATCCAACATTTTGGATTTCTTGACAGCGATGTCACGGGCTTGCTTAAGCATAATCCAAAGCTCGACACATGAGAGCTCCTCATCATCGTTATCATCGCTGCTCTCATCCTCACTCTCCCTAAGTTGGCTCGTGGCCATGAGGCACGTGGGAGGTGGAGGAAGAGCTCGTGTAGGTGTGGTCTTAATCATGGCTAGATCGGCCACTTCTTCATCACTTGAGGAAGAGGACTCATCACTTGAGTTGTCGCTTGTCCACTCTCCAACAACGGCCTTGCGAGAGAACTTCTTCTTGTAATCTTGAGCTTTGCCTTTGCCTTTGCTCTTGTCCTTGTTGAAGTACCTCTTCTTCTTGTGCTTGGCCTTGGAGTCTTCTTCTTCTTCTTCACTTGAGTGTTGTGACTTGAATGCTTCTTTCTTGGGCTTTAGGCACTCTCGGACAAAGTGATTCTTTGAGCCACAATTGAAGCACTTGCTCCTTGACTTGGAAGCAAACTTGTTCTTGAAGTTCTTCATCTTCTTCATGAGAAGAGCCAAGTCCTCGGTCAAGTCACCCTCATCATCATCTTCTTCATCATCATCCTTAATGATCACCTTCTTCTTGTTCTTCTTGCTCTTGCTAGATTCTTGCTTGTCAGCCGGTAGAGCAAGATTGGATGGTTGAGGATCATCCAACCCCATCTTATAACTCTCGAAGGCAGTGATCTTGCCAAGTATTTCCTTCATGGTTTTGGTCTTGAGGTCACCTTGCAAGATGAAGGTGATGATGGACTCATACTTGGGGTCTTTAAATAGCCTCAAGAATCTTCTTATCACCTCAACGGGCTTCATCTTGAAATCATCCCCAAGTGCATTGATCTCCTCCACAAGTACATGAAAACGAGAATGAACAGTATTAGCTCTCTCATGTGGCAATCTAGTGAAGTTATCATACTTGTCTTCAGCACATAGTATCTTTCCTCTTTGACATCACTGGTGCCCTCATAGAGCCCCTGAATCTCAGTCCAGATACCATGTGCTGAGGAACTAGCATCTAACTGAGCAAAAACATCCTTAGAGATGCAAGCAAACAAAGAATTCTTGGCCTTAGCATTACACTTAATGTAGTCAGGCTCAAGTAGGTTCGCATCCACATCGGACTTGTGAGTGACCGTCCATATCTCTAGATCAAGGGACTGAAGGTAAGCTTGCATGCGAGCCTTCCAATAAGCATAGTCCTCACCATTGAATAGGGAAACACTCCCTATCGGTCCTGGCATCCTTACTCAAGGCGGTGAAGCCTCAAAGATGAGAACTTGGCTCTGATACCACTTGTAAGAACCGAAGGCGTACCGAGAAGGAGGGGGGGGGGGTGAATCGCTAAGCCGCTCACGAATCCAATTACTTCAAATTCCACTACTTGAGTGTAACAAGATAAGGAACCTAAGCAATTCTAGTAGGCCAAGACCCTACACATGCTAGTGTTCATGATACGATAAAGAGCAGAAGCCAAACACACTAGCCTATGCAAGCCACAAGTCACCGTACTCAATAGAGCACACAATTGCGGAATAGTAAAGAGAGGATCAAGGAATGATCATGATTTTTTCCTGAGGTCTCAGAAGGATGACGTCTTCCCCAAATCCTCGTTGGACCACTCCCGCTGGAGTCCCGGTCCATCCTGCCACCAAGTGGAGTTCTCACCCACGAGCCTGCAATCACTCCTAGAGTGAAGACACGGTGTGTGTCACCGCTGCACAAAGCACAAGGTCGCCTCCCTCGAGAACTTGCCAGACTCCCCGAGCCGACATGGGCGCTCACTAGCGATGCCCCTTTCAATGGTGGGCTCAAACCATGTACAAACATATGACGGCCTTCATTAGCGATCATGATAGGCTCGATCACCGACACCTAACCGGTCTAGGTCTCACCATAGACCAAGAGTAACAATCTAGATCACACCCTCAAGGATACCCTAGCCTTAGATGTGCAAGATGCTCAAGCTACTCTTCTCCAGCACTCTCAAGATATGTAATATCTCCTCCTAGTGCTCACCTCTTATCCTCTTGGACCTTACCAAATGCTCTCAGGTATTCCACTGGCCAAGAGTGGTCTCCAAGACCCCAGCAACGAAGTTATATAGGCTCCCAACCTCAAACTAGCCGTTGCTCCATGAAATTGCTTTTCTGGACATCTAGACCGGACTGTCCGGTCACTTCCTGACTGAACCGTCCGGTCACTTTGGTAACGGCTCTCTCAGCCGTTGGCTGTTTTGTCCAGACAATTTCCTGTACTGACCGGACTGTCCGGTCACAGGACCGGACCGTCCGGTCCATTTCTCTCTCCATTCCAGGAGGCTCCACGAAATGCACCTTCTCTGCCGTTCCTGCACTCCTAATGACCGGACCGTCCGGTCTATTCAGAGTTTCCTACTGACAGACTTCCTTCTCCTCGTGCTAAGTCCTGGACAACTCCACATAGTGACCGTACACTCTGGTCTCTAGTGACCCCTCTGTCAGGTCTCTATGTCCAGAAGCTTAAACTTGTCGTCCACGCTTGACTTTGTTTCCCGGCTTCTTCGAACAACTCCTTGGCTTCTCCACTGTCACCTAGTGCCTGTGATTTCACCGAGCTACCTTGCACATTACCGACTAGACATGACCTAAGAGAATAACCTAGACGCCCTTGTGAGTCCGGTTTTTCCTATGGACTCAAAGCCCTAACAACTACTCATGTGTTCCAAATACTTACACCATAGCTTGTTCTCCACTTTGATCCGTCTCCATCAACCCTTGGACTCCATCAAGTTCACAAGCCTCTATGCTTGTGATCATTGTCATCCATCGCCAAGGCATCCAGCATCCATATGATTTATAATAGAGTTTAGAGATAATTCTTACATAGACAACACTTGTGTAGATATTAGCCCACAATTTCATAGTTGTCATCTATCACCAAAACATCCATACCGGGGATCCAATCATCAATGGTCATGAAGCTTACAACCAGAAGCCCTCAAGTTGCACATAATAGCCTTAAACCTACGAAAGGTGTCATCTAGTGACTCACCAGGTTTTTATGCAAAGGTTTGGTACTGTTTATTGTAAGAATCCTTACGCATAGACTTAACTTGATTGGTACTCTCATGGTACGTGCAAAGCATTTCCCAAATGGCATGTGTAGTATCAAGATGAGCAACATGGTCATGTTCACTCCTACCTAGAGCAGAAAACAGGATATTGACAGCTTTTCAGTTGTTCTCATACCTGTTTAACTCACCTACTAGTGCGGTGTTGAGGTCGGCTGTTATGGCATAGTCTTGCTCAACGATCTCCCAAATTGCACGTCCTTGGCTCAAGGGATAAGTCTTGGTCCATGACTTCCAGTAGGGAAAGTCCTCTCCATCGAAAATCCAAAGCTTGACCGCACTCTTCTCCATGTCACCTTCGGATCACAAAACCAGTGAAGGTCAACTAGTGATCACACCAACTCTGATACCAATTGAAGGACTGAGAAGGCGATCAAAGGGGGGGGGGAGGGGGTGAATGGGAGCCAATTAAAATTCTTCTCAAGAATTTGGCCTATGTCCCAACTACAACCCAAACCAACCTCTTACCGAGTCACCAATATTACATACACCAACTTGTGATGTGCTAACCCTAGGAATGACTCAATCCAAAAGGACACATAGCCAAAACTCAAGAGGTTCAAAAAGGCAAACATGGGAAATCCAAGAAATTTCAATTCTGGTCATTGATGGAAGTTCCTTCATCCATGGACGTTCCTTCAGGATCATGACAGAAGTTCCTTCATCAACAGAAGCTCCTTCATTGATGGAAGTTCCTTCATTGATAGATGTTCCTTCGTTGACAGAAGTTCCTTCATCGATAGAACTTCCTTCATGGTCAAATCAGGAGCTCCGGTTTGAAAAGAAAATTGCCAAAACCTAATCAAACCAACTCCAAATCATGCGATTTTTGGGCAAGGGAATCCTCAAGTCATTGTGACTCTCCTTCAACAAGATCTACTCAATTGGCTCAAGGAATCATCACGAATTTCAGATCTTGTGCCAAGAACACCAAAAAGGGGAAACTTGAGAAATCTTTCAAATCGAGGGTGCTCTTGCCTAGGATTCAATCAAGGATCCATGGAGAAATGTTTAGGAATGTCCTAGCACCAAGATCCCTCAAGAAATTTGTAACAAAACCCAATCAAAAATGAGATAAAAAATCTCCATGAAAATAGCTTCAAAAATAGAGAAAAAGAGAAATTCGAGATTTAGCAAGAGAAGGAAATCTTGAGCATGAAAATCATTCTCATATCATGGCAACATGCATACAACATCCATAGGTACAAGGCTAGGAAGCCAGTCTCTTCCTCCTACTATTTGGAAGAGAATGAGATATCTCTCACACACCCTCTCCTCTCCTGTAAAACATGAAGACCTCTCCTAGCACTTTGATATGAAGACCTAACAAGGCTAAGAGAAAGAGAGGCACCAATTCCACCAGCCCTTCCTCTCCTTATATAGGCCCAAGGTCTATTGTCCACATGACAACACAACCCTTGACCTACATAACATACCCACCTACCACCGGGGGCATAATCGTCCATCTGTCTCCTCATCATCCGAATGCCATCGGGCCCTTCACGACGTTGCTTTGCTTCGAAGCAAGCTCAGTGATGGTGCCACGTGCACCACCAACCACCACCACCGGTTTTGAGGCCCAAATTGGGAAACTATCTTGCACGCTTCTCAAAGTGTGACTTTGACTTGGTTAACACGCCGTCTACATCACCACCACAGTTTGGAGGCTCAACCGCAAAACTGTCCGTGCTCCTTGCCTGTCCACGTGTACGGTGTGGATCACCCTTGACTTCACGTTGACTGCCAAGTCGACTCCAAGTCCCCTACTTGTGCCCGATCCTCTCATCGTTGACTACCAAGTTGACTCTATTGACCTACACATCATGAGACAAGCAAACACATTTCTCATCTGCTGCAACTTAACCAATACCTCCACCAACTCTAGTTAGTCAAAACCATGACATGCACAAACTCATGCAATCCCTAGATTCCCACATTTCAACTCAAACACCAAATCCGCTCAAGTCAATTACTCATCACATATATTGCAAACCATGGCACATATCCACATGGTTTCTCACACACTAGGTCATTCAAAGTTATGAAGGTTGCCAATGTTCGCTCAACAGACTCACGTCCGTTCACAACAACTTCAGATGATACCTATGACTTGGCCTTTTGCAATTTGGGGGTTGGATATTGTCGATCCTTTTAAAAAGGCGCCAGGCGGGTTTACTCATTTGTTTGGTGCCATTGACAAGTTCACCAAGTGGATAGAAGCAAAGCCAGTCGGGAGGATAACTTCGAAGAAGGCAATCAAGTTTGTCAAAGAGGTCTTCATTCGGTTTGGAGTTCCTTATGATATCATCATCGATAATAGTACTCAGTTTACATCTGAGGAATTCCGTGACTATGCTGATGAGATGGGAATAAAAATCCACTTTGCTTCGGTGGCCCATCATCAAAGCAACGGAAGGTCGAACGGGCCAACGATATGATTCTTCAGGGGTTGAAGCCCCGGATTTTTGACAGACTTAAGCCGTACGCCAGTCGGTGGGTTCGAGAGCTTCCGTCGGTCCTCTGGGGACTGCGCACTAATATCAGTCGGGCTACTGGTCAGTCTCCTTTCCCATTGGTCTATGGCTCTAAGGCTATGCTGTCGATCGAGGTCAATCTCGTTTCAGCACGAGTCATCGCCTCAGAGCCACTTTCTGAAGATAACCAAAAAATTGAGTTGATTGCAGCAGAGGAGATGCGTGAAGCTTGGCCGGGGGTAAATCTTGTTTTAGCACTTTCTGAAGATATCCTTTCCCATTGGTATGACGAGAAGCTTTCTGAAGATAACCAAAAAATTGAGTTGATTGCAGCAGAGGAGATGCGTGATTGTGCTCTATTTCGGTCGGTAGTGTACCAGCAGGGTTTACAACGCAACTATCACAAGAACATCCGAAGTCAGCAGTTCGATGTTGGAGATTTAGTACTGCGCCGAGTGCAATCAACTAAGAATCAGCACAAGTTATCTCCTAAATGGGAAGGACCATATGTGGTCAAAGAAGTCGCTTGGCCGGGGGCTTATTGACTAATGCATGAAGACAACAATGACGTACCAAATTCATGGAACATAAATCAGCTACGTTGATTTTATACTTAGCTTATTTTTGTATTCATATACATTATTATTGACTGAAACTTCAATCTTTTTGATGAATGGTTTTTTGATGATTTTCATTCTTATTTGCCTTGATTCCTTAATTTATACATTAAACAATCAAGACAAGGCGCTAATAATAATGTCTCACTCTTCCTTAACCTTGATAAACACTGGTTTTGGGTTTTTACAGACCAATTCCTCAAATTTTGATATGGTCTTATATTTTTTTTGGTCTAACCATGTAGCATGACAACCATAAAGTTGTACTGCACAATAGACTGCCACTACACTAAACCCATAGCCAAAGTGTGAGAGGTCATGTGTTGATTGGTCGATTCTGATTGTTACGTGGTTACAAATTATGGCTAAATATGCTATGGCAAACCGATGCGTCTTCAAGATCTTATAGTGAAAAAATTTTAGTACTAAAGCATGATTAACACATCTAAGTACTACTTGAGTCGCTATAAGTAACAGGAGATCGTTCTACTGACTACTCTATTGAGTTTTCTAACTTGTTTAGTAATTGAGCAAGAAAATGAACAATTAATATTACCCAAGAAACATCTTGTTTTTCTACTTAAATACTGCTAATGTATCTGATTACACAAATTACAACTCTGCTGAGGGAGAAGAAGCATTATCTTCTGTTTCTGGAGAGCTAGGAGGAGTCGGTGTAGCTGGATCGATGTCAATGTTCTCAACCAGGGCTTGGGAGGTTTCTATCATCGCGTCCATCAACAACTGGCATTGGTTGACCGATATTGATGGGTGGAAACCCTCTTTCATCTTGTCTAATGGTAGTTCCAGGGACCAAGACTTGCATATAGCTAATACCTAACTCCCGGCCTCGGTTGCCACCCTCCTTGTATGAGCAGCGATCGCCTCTCATGCGTGCTCCAGGAAGTATTCAAGGGAATGCCCGGTCTGCTCCACTTGCTTTGCGTGGATATATTCCATGGCCTTCTGAGCACCATATGACAATACTGTTGACCGGTATTAAGATTAGAAGATGAGGTTTATAACAAAAACTAATGCAAGGAAAATAAGAAGAGCTTACTGGTCAGATTACATTTAAACTGTCGAGCACTGGCCTTAGCATCCTTTAGGGACTCCTTAGTCTCCAGCAACTTCTTCTTCAGATCAGCAAGCTCGGCATCTCGCTCACCCCTTCTTGGATAGGTCATCCTTCTCAGCCTTCAAAACACCCGAATATTTCTATTGATTTGAAGTGACCTTCTCCAATTCTGCAATGATTTGTTTGTGAGATTTACAAAGATATGGGGAAAGCATGGAAGACAGGAAGATTTGAAGATGTTTTGCCTGCAAGGTCAAGAAGACTCTGTTGTAAGGAGGCAGAGGCTTCTTTGTAACCGGTCTGCAGCTTCTCTTGTTGTTGTTGAGCTTTTGCCAGCTGCTGACCGGTGACTACGAACAATGGCAAGTCAGAGAGACTACAAGTATTTATACAAAAAGGGCAGGATTTCAATACATACCGAAGCTTTCAGCCTCAAGGTACTCTATTCTTGCTTGCTTTCTCTCCACCAGAGCATATACTTTCTGGATAAGAGAAGACCATTATGGTTAGAAGCAATGATGAGGTGAGAAAGAAAAAGGACATGGTATTGATGTACCTTGGTTACTTGTCGATGTTGATGGAGAATTTCCAAGTCTTCGGCTTTAGACCAACCCACAGTTTTCTCGACTGCTATGACCTTGTTCTTGATAGGACAAGGTGCACCACCAGCCGGGGGAGGAGAGGTGGTCCACGGAGGCGGCTTTGGAACTGCTTGGTTTTCTTTTGCCTGAGTCTGCACGCTTGCTAGCATGGCTTCAGACTGAGACAGGTCGGTGAGACGAAGCGTAGGAGCTGACAGAGTGTCTTTAGACACATGGGCGCTCTGAGTCTCGATCGACCGAGTAATGTGTTCACTACATGACAGCAATGTTAGGAACTAAACATATTTTGATTATATTTGCTGAAGATTTGAAGATGTAACTTACCCAGTGGCGTGCTTGATATTGATCCGGCTGACTTTCTTCCTTAATGAAGCGGTCTAGGAATCTGATCGCTTCTCTCTTGGTGAATTTGTCAGCCTTCTGTGTTGCTCCTGCATCATGCGCCTCTTGACTTGGGGGCTCCGACCGATTTGATGGTCGGTCGGAGGGAGCAGGGGAAGGCTCACTGATGTTTTGAGGCTGGTCTTCCTAGTCATCATCGTCATCTCCCAGATATTGCTATCGGCAGTAAGCAAGCTTTTTACCAGCTGACTGGCGAGGGGGAGATCGGTGGTGGGGATAGTAGAGTCTTCATCGATGACCGATTCGGTCGGACATGCGCTTGCTGATGAGCTTGACCCACTAGTGCTGGTCTGCGGCATCTTCTCCACATAATCTGGTCCCTCGGTGTCGGTCGGAGGAAGCAGATGGTGCGACATGTAAGTGTCTAGATCCTGATAATAAGCATCAAGATATCAGATTTGTCCTATTACTCTACCAAGGTGGATATCAAATAAACATCAAACATCCAGAAGCTTACTCGGGCCCGGTGAGTGCCCAAGTTGTATGCCTTTGTGATCAAGGCATGATCTTCAAGGGTGTTCCCTTCAAACATCTTCTCTCAGTGAGACCCACGCAGAGTGGACTTTGGTGAGTCAGGCACCTCTCTCGTCTCATCATTGGTGGAATACTTCCAAGCAGGATGGCTTTGTTGTTTAAGGGGTTGAACTTGGCGCACTATAAAGCTTTTAGCTTTTGATACGCCGTCGACTCCCTCTTTCTTCAAGTCGGCAATCTTCTTCAACAGATCGACTACCTGGGCATCATTAGCGTCTGGTCTCTCTGACCAACATATTCGGGGGTTGGCTTTAGCACCAGTAAAATCTACAAGAACGGGGGGAGGATTATCACAATAGAACCACTCTTCCCTCCAATTCTTGTTCCCTGTGTTCAAGGGCACATTGATGTAAGCCTCCTTCTTGTGCAACTAGAAGCCAATTCCACCAATGGAGACTTGGATATCCTTTGTTGGTAGTGGTTGGAGGATGAAAAGATGGCAAAAAAGAGAAACATGGGGCAACACGCCCAGAAAAGCTTCACACAAGTGCATAGAAATCACAATGTGCATAATAGAATTGGGATTGACATTGACAGGCTTAATCTCTTAGAAGAAAAAGAGCCCACGCAAGAAGCTACAGCAGGGAACTCCAAGACCGTGCTCAAAGAATAAGCGAAAGACAAGAATCTGTTTATGGATTGGAAGAGGATGGGCTTTAGAGCCAGGTACCTTCCAATCGATGCGCGCCAATTCTGGAAGGGTGCCATCGGCCACCATGGTGTTCAGATCCTTGGTGGAGATGCTGCTCTTTGACAATTACCATAGCTGTTCGAGGATCTCCAACTCCAAGGATGACGACTCAACGGCAGCGGCGGCAGCTTTGCCCTTTGGCGGATTTACGTGTCATTTTGATGGGATAGAGCGTTGCAGTGGATCTGGACATCTCGCCCTAACCCTAGCACGAGCTTGGGGGCTGGGAACAATGGAGGATCTACAACGGCGGTGAGAAACTGCAAACCCTAGCAATAAGGAGCTAAGGAGGCGCGAGAACAGAGAAAGCCAAAGGAAGACGAAGCGCTAGAGCAAAATGACAGTGTGGACTAGCTCACTACAACAACTATGCTCTTCTATGACAATTTAATTACGTCATAAGACCTAAAAAATTTATCACAAATAACCATTTATGATGAGTTTATGACAAAAAACACTTTGTCATGGATTATGCGTGACCAATTACCTTCTATGACAAATTCAATATCTTCATCATAAATTTATGACAATTTACAAAAACATCATGAATGTTTATGACCATTTCTAAGTTGTCACAGAATTTTATGACAATTGTGTTTTGTCATAAACTATAGAGCAAAAATGATGTGGCATAACCTAGAGGTGACATGGATATGATGTGGCTGGCCTGTGCCATTTTAAGCCCACTGGCTTCTGGCCCATTATTTTTTCTGTAGTTTATTTCTGGCCATTTTTTCTATTTACTTTTGGCATAATAAATCTAATGCCATCTATTTTTGAAGGCCCACTTTCACTGGCCCATTATTTTTTAAGCCCAGTAGTTTCACTGGCCCATATTTGTTTTTCTGGCAATGAAATTATTTTGGGCCAATTACTTGTCAAGCCAAAACCATTTTGTGGTTGATAATTATATTATATCCAAATAAAAACGAAATATTTTTCAAGCATAACCCATTTCAAATGTACTGCTTTCAAAGGCTGATGCCAATTACCAAACATAAATCAAGAGGCTTACATTTTGCAACCAAACATGTATCAATATCAAATTATATAAAGATGTCACTAGCCAAATCCCATTCAGAAGAATTCAACACATGTTTCACTTGACAAATAATTTCCAAGTCACTATACTTCTAATGACACCAAATAGAATACCACAGCTCGTTAGTAACAATTGTCTCCCGTTGAACAAGGAGGCTCTGCCGAGTTCAATTGCTGCAATTTTGCTTGTGGCATCTAGTATTATCTGCAAGAAAACAATGTAACATGCCTTAGTGTTGTGTAAGCACTATTGAAAGGATCATAGTGACCGAGAGGGGGGGGGGGGGGGGTGAATCGGGAACTACCACTATGAACAAATTTTACCAAATACTAAACACCGATAACACTCAAAGCAACTCCTACTCAAATCTAGTGGTGATAACACTAACAATATAATCCTATGAAGGAAAGACATCCTATGCATACTAGTGGATCACATAAAAGTAATACAACTCCTATGCAAGCTAGTTATCAAAGATACGTGGAAGCAAACAACTAGCTAGCAAGGAGTTCTACTCAAGCAAAGCTACTAGATCAACAAGCATATAGAAAACATATAGAAAGCTTCTCGAAAGGATGACGCCTTCCCCTACTCCTTATTGAACCACTCCTGCCGGAGTCTTGGTCCCTCCCGCCACTAAGTGGAGTTCTCGCCCATGAGCCCACAATCGCTCCTAGAGTGAAACATGGTGTGCGTCACCACTGCACAAAGCACAAGCTCACCTCCCTCAAGAATATGCTGGACTCCCCGAGCCGATACAGGCGCTCACTAGCGATGCCCCTTTCAACAACGGGCTCAAACCATGTACAAACGTGTGACGGCCTTCGCAACCGATCACGATAGGCTCGATCACCGACACCTAACCGGTCTAGGTCTCACCATAGACCAAGAGTAACAATCTAGATCATACCCTCAAAGACACCCTAGCCTTAGATGTGTAAGATGCTCAAGTTACTCTCACTAGCACTCTCAAGATATGCAATATCTCCTTCTAGTGCTCTCCTCTTTTCCTCTTGGACCTTACCAAATGCTCTCAGGTATTCCATTGGGCAAGAGAGGTCTCCAAGACCCCAACAACGAAGTTATATAGGCTCCCAACCTCAAACTAGCCGTTGCTTCACGAAATTGCCTTTCTGGACATCCAGACTGGACTGTCCGGTCACTGCCTGACCGGACTATCCGGTCACTCTAGTAACGGTCCAGGCAATTTCCTATACTGACCAGACTGTCCGGTCATTGGAGCGCACCATCCTGTCCACTTTCTCTCTCCATTCCAGGAGCCTACGCGAAATGCACCCTCTCTGCCGTTCCTGCACTCCTACTGACCGGACCGTCCAGTCAGCAGACCGGACCATCCAGTCTGTACAGAGTCTCCTGCTGATAGACTTCCTGCTCCTCACGCTAAGTCCTGAACAACTCCACATAGTGATCGTATAGTCTGGTCTCCACTGACCCCTTTGTCCGGTCTCTATGTCCAGAAGCTGAAACTTGTTATCCTCGCTTGACTTCATTTACCTGGCTTCTCCGAACAGCTCCTTGGCTTCTCCACTGTCATCTAGTGCCTGTGATTTCATCGAGTAACCTTGCACATCACCAACTAGCCATGACCTAAGAGAATGACCTAGACCCCCTTGATAGTCTAGTTTTTCCTATGGACTCATAGCACAAGTGTTCCAAACACTTGCACCATAGCTTGTTCTCCGCTCTGATCCATCTCCATCAACCCTTGGACTCCATCAAGTTCACAAGCCTCCATACTTGCGGTCATTGTCATCAATCGCCAAGGACACCGTCGACAATCATCATAAGATAGAAGAGGTTTCCTACACGGATAACACTCATGTAGACATTAGTCACATTTCGTGTTTGTCATTCATTACCAAAACACCATACCTTGGGGTGACCTCAATGGTCATGAACCTAACAATTATGACACCCCAGGTGTCCCACCTTAATTTAACAAATATGAGGAGCACTAATCATGGTTAATATAGCATAAAATGATAGAGCCCATCTATTGATTTAATCCTAGGCAAATAAATAACCTGCAACCAAGTTATTGAAGCAATTGAAAAATTTCAATACAACTCATGCCAAATAAATTCATTGGTAATAATAAAATAGAATATTATGAATTTATTGGGCATTTTATCTGCTTGACAAGACCCTTAATTAATTAATTGATTCTTAAGTAACTAATTAATGCATTTAATAAATTCTAAAAATATGTTTATGCAAATTTCAAATAAAAATTCACCAAAGTGTTCTCCCTCATTTAAATAGTCAGTCCACCAAATTTCACCATTTTAGGAAATCCCTAGCTATTTTAGTTGGATTTTTAAAAACCAGCTTTGACCAGGGACTTGTTTGTAAGAAATCCAATTCTTGGAGGGCTGCAGCAAAAAATCTTTCTCTTCTCCCTCCCACTGGCACAGAGCCTGCCGTCTCGCTCTGCCGACTCCACGCCGGCGCACCGCGCGGGCAGTCTTCACTCGTCCCGGGACTCGGAGCTCTATAGTGCGCAACGCCGTTGACCCCCCTCTGCCCCTGCTGCTCTGTCCCCTCACCGCGAGCTCGCCCAACCTCCTCTTCTCCTTCTCTGCACGCCACCGAGCGACCGACCGGCCAGACTTCAACTTCAATTCGCGCCATTGCTTCCGCTCCCGTCCCCCACTTACTCCTCTCCCCTCTATGCAACTCAAAGCACTCCCAGGAGCCTCAAACTCCCTCTCATTTTTCCCTCGCTCCCTCTGCTCTCACCCCACTTTCTCCTCTCTGCGCTCTACTCCCCTCCGCCTTCACCGAGCGGAAGCTCAAGCTTGAGCTTCCTCTTCCCTGCCTCCCAAGCCGAGCAGAACCCCAAACCCACACGCGTACATTCCCTCTGCATTCCCATGCCACTCGCTCGACCAAACCTCACGTGAGCTCTAGCCAATTTGAAGAAAAACCGAAGCAAGCAACTCCGGTGACCTCCTCCACCACGACCAAAATTTTCCAGTCTCTGGTATGCCTCATCCCTCCCCTCCTCGTTGTACATGTGTGCAACCAATCCGCGAACCCACTGACTTTTTTTCCTCTCTGATTCTTGTTGTGAGCTAGGCACATTGCCACTTTTTCCCTAGCTGCCACCTCCGCTCCGACGGAACTGAGCCGCCTCGCCGACGAGCTCATACCTCCGGCCCTCCCAGACGCAAGCTGAGGCAATGCCGCTCTTCCCCGTGACCCGGTGAAGCTCTCGGAGAAGACGGAGTTCGGTTTGTTGCTCCCTAGCCCGAACGCGACCTCACCGAAGTTCATCTTCCGACGCTCCTCGCCGCCGACCGCTTTCCGGTGAGATCCTGTCCTCGTGAACCCCACCCTGCTCTCCGTCTCGGTGTGCATGTCATGCGCATGGTCCTGCGGCGAGTTTCCATCGTCCGTAGCCTCCGACCGCGCGCCACCCCGCTCCGATGAGCCTATTGGCCATCCTTCTGGCGCCTACGTGGCCACTATGTGGATCCGACCTGGCACCCATGTGGCTCCGACGTGGAAACCTCTTAAACCAGAAAATGTCCAGAAATTGCCAGAAATTACTAAAAACTTTGAAAACTCCTAGTAAATTGAATTTAACTCCAATGAAGCTCAAACAAAATTGGTTAGGTTTATTTCAAATTGCTCTATTTTAGTAAAATAATAAATCACTGCCTCTATTCATATATTTATATATATATATTAAACTGTCCAAACAATATTTAATTCATCAGAAATTCTAGGAATCAAATTTAGCTCTGATTTTTGGCATGCTTAATAATTACATAATTACGCACCCCCACAAATTTTGGTTTGGCACAATACGAATGATTTTAAGCTCTAGTATTTATTTATTGTGTTTGCTTAAATTAATTCTAATAATTATTCTATAATTAATTGGCCCTTGCCACTTGGCATAAAAATCTCTCTTAGAAGCCCCTGCACCCAGTAAAACACACAAGTCCAGAAACCTAAATTTACTTAATTAACTAAATTGATTTGCTCATATCACTATTTTACTTTAATAAATGCTAGTAATTAGAATAATAATATCCATAGGCTGTAAATTGGTAAAAATGCAATTCACCTATGTCCCTGTTCATGATAAATCACTCAAGTCCAGAATCAATTGGTTACTATTTTAATTGCTTGATTGTTCTGAAAACTATAACAAACCTAAATAAATGAATAACGCACATAAAATGATGAAACTTTCAGTTGTTTCTTTGAAGCATATGGCTTCGAGAACATAACAATAATTTTTATCGACTTTTAAAAAGCATTATGCATCATATCATTGCATTCAACGGTATTTTGATATGCCGTTAATTCAATTCTATCATATAGGCAACGACAACCAAGAGAAGGAAGAGGAGGACATTCAGAAGGACCTTGATTCCCCAGAGCAAGACGTGGTAGTTGCTAGTACTAACATCAATCCAGGCAAGCCCCGGTTTTCATTCGCCATTTTATAAAGTTGCTAGTTATCAATATTACTAGTGTCTATGATTATTGTTACATTAGGTCATAGGAGTTGATTGGAACCCACTTGCAAGATACCCCAATGACCTGTACCACTGTCATTAGAACCTTGGCAGTATCAGTACTGTGTCGCTTCTCTTAGTAACTACTAGGCGCGATAGATATCATTACTAAGAATGAACTTGACCACTGGAACGAGACTTATAAAGAAGTTTATTTTGATGTCATGACCTGGCAGGGATGATGCATGTGTAGGTTTGCAGCAATACATGGGTGTTGACTGTGGTAGCCCTGCCTTGTCGAACCTAGGACCCGTCTGTGGTCGGCCCCTTGGTCATGTATTGAACAGTACCGAATGCATGCTAGTCTATGGGCACTAGTAAACTGATGTAGCATTGACGCGGTAATGAGGACGGTACCTAGTATAGTGGTCGTCGACCCTTCTGCTGCTAGAGTGGGCGGTTCATACCGTGAAGTACTGTAGGCAGGACGGCATGCCCACTCGCTGAGAGTGGACCCGGACTGAGTTGTTTTTCGTCCTTGCAAAAGCTTGCCATATATGACCTTAATTGGTGCGTATATGTCGTGTATCTCGGGTTATCCCAGCTGGTGTAAATCAATTGCAATTGTTGTCCCTCGCAGTAATGAGTACCACTTGGTCACTGAGTCGTCACGTAGTTGCACATGGTACTTGGGAATTGATTATAATGCTTATTGTTGATGTTACTATTGTGGCTCTTATGTTGTACTTACCTTATGTATTGCTTTATTATCTTATTGATGCAACTAAAGTTACATTCTGCTCTACCCAATTAACTTGATGAATAAAACTTGATAGAACTAATAGGTTGCTTAGTGCGAGTCTTTTCAAACAAGCCACCTATTAGAGCCATTGCATGCCTAGATGCCCGACGGGTAAGTCTTGCTGAGTAATTAGTACTCAGGTTTTGTGTCATTGTTGTTTTCAGGTAATGAAGAGGTAGAATTGCCTGAGAATGTGCCACCCTGGGACATGCAACTCCCTGAGGGTTGGACTGCCCACTAGGAGTCCGACTCGCCGCTGCAGTATTGATGTGTGTTGCTAGAGTGATGGTTCTTCGGGCAGGAACCATTACTATGCTGTATCGTTGAGCTCGTAGCTCCTTATTGTTATTTGCTTCCGCTGTGTTTTTAAAAACATTATGAACTTGTAATATCCCGCTGCACTCTGATGACTTAATGATGTAATATTCAACTTAAATTCGATCCAATGTTGTATTATCAAGTGTCTGCGCTATCAGCACCGTCGGGACCTCGATCCTCCGGGAAGGGGCGCCACAGCTGGTATCAGAGCCATGGTCCATGATAATACAACAAATAAATCATATTTTCGAAAACCACAATGTTACGAGTGAGGATACGTTAGTATTGCCCCTAGTAGATAATAGGGTAGTGACAAAGCTAACCTGGGTTATGTTTGTTTACATTATTGCATCTACGTCTTCTTCAAACGAAGGTACGTGCGTGCTTAACCGACATGCGTGATATCGGTGTCTGTGCTCGCAGGCGGATACGAGACACTGTTGGCTCGTGACTTATCAGAGGGCGATCCTTTTTCATGGGTCGTTACTAGTAGAACTGTGCTTCTTTCATAGTTTCTTTGGAATTTAATGTATTGTTTCTGCAATGGATCTTCTGCAGGTACGCTAACATCATTAGTATAACATTTAGAATGACTTACGTGTTGAGTGCGGGTTGTAACCACATATTCGTGCCGCTAAGTCTCAGCAAATTACGTGTTGAGTTGTGAGGAACGATAGGTTAATAAAATGGCACTTTCTGCATCATGCATCCCTTTTTAACTAAACTAAAATATCTTCTCGTCTTGCTCACCAACCTCTGGATACTAAATCTCTAGACTTGTTCAACATAAAAATTCGAAATACAAGACCAAATTGTCAAGATAATAAGAATCTGTCCTGAATTTAGCTATCAACTTCAAAAATTCATAACTAAAGTTATACTTCGGATTTTTAGGTGTTTGAACCGAATCTGGAAAGCCTTTGAAGTTATTTTCATCTCCAATAGGTTTCACCAATTTACTGGACTCCCTCTGTCTAGTAGAGCCAAAACATTAAGCCTCTATCATCCTGAAATAGAATCTGCCAACCTAAAATTGTAAAATTCATAACTCCAGATTTACTTGGAATTTTTGAGAGTGTAAATACAATCTAGAAAGCTATGAAAGTGTACTATAACATGGATCCAAGCCCAAGTTTTTTAGACTTTGTTTTCTGATTCAAAATATCCACTTTTCTGATTGTGGTACAGTTAAGACAAAATCCATTTTAAAACCCATTGTTGTATTATTGCCCCTTGAGGCTAGAAAATGTGAACTAAAACTTTGTTTCTGTATTTCATAGCACTATATATGAAATGCATTGTTACTCATAGAACATTGTACTCACCATTGGGTTTATGTTCCAGATGGGTGATCGCAGTTTTGAGGAGCTTTCACACAACGGGTGGCGCTACACCACCGGTCTCCACCACCGTGGCTTTCCTACACTGTTGTGGGATCTCCTACGCTTGTTGGGCTACGACGAGCCGCCCTCCTACAAGGGCTGTGAGGTCCATCGTCACGGCGTGACTCTTGCTGAGGTGCATATTAGCGTGCCCACACAACCGCGCAACCTCGACATGGCGGGTATGGAGAGCACGACGACTTGTGGGAGCCTTTGTGAGGGCTTGGAGAGAGTCGCCCATAGGGCTCTCACCCACTTCTGTGGGTGCCACACGACAGCGCTCTCTGGGACCCTGTTTGAGATGATCCCCATCTGGCACCAGGCCAACCCGGTCTGGCAGAGGTGCATGAGGCGCATTGGCTGTGACGACTACCCGACGTACCACGCGGGGTACCACCATGTGTCCTACTACTCCGAGTACCTCCACAACTTAGATGAGAAGGCTAGCAGCCACAGCAGGATCATACTGGCTGAGGTCGAGCAGGTCTGGGTTCAGAGGAATGACCTGCAGACACATGTTGATGTACAACAGAGAGAGATTCAGCGACTGACCGCTGCTCTTGAGGCGAGTGAGACTCGCATTACTGAGGTGACTGGACAGCGCGACACCCTCGCGTAGGAGGTCGATAGACATGGCGTGATTATGCAGCAGCGTGCCAACCACAATGAGCACCTACAACATCAGTTGATGCCTGCATAGCACGAGATGGAGCTTATGAGAGAGGATTTAGAGACCCTGGTTCAGGAGAACTAGGGCCTGCAGCAGCAGCTTGAGGCGGCCCTTGCGCCACCGGCAGCACCGGGGGAGGAGGACCCACAGGAGGATATGGATGAGGAGTCTGACATAGACTACGAGGCACCAGCTCGAGGCGGGACCTAGGAGGATAGTGATAGACTAGATTAATCTCGGTAGTCAGGATCAGTTGGGTTGGTAACTTTTGTCAAACCACACGAGGTTATTGTATTTTGGGGTTGATGCGTGAGATGCTTTTGTAACTCGATGGCCACATATTCCGAGTCATGTACTGAAACTATGATGATTTACGTTATGCATTGGTTGTACCCTTAGTAGCTATTGTTGTTGCAACAAAATTTAAGCGTACTCAGTGACTCAATCAAAGTACTTTCTTTGTAGATGGCTGAAAACAAAGAACAACCACCACAGGGTTGGGAAATTACCGATGGCTTGGAGTTCACAGGTATGATTCACCTATTTTGGAGAGTTCTCCAGAGATTCGGATATTCCATTCCTCCCACCTATGTTGGCAAGGAATTCCAGGAGCACGGAGTCCCCTCATGTGTCATCCATGTGGCGGTTCCCGCCAATTACTCAGTCATCCCCGCATGGGAATCTTGGACCCTTAGCGTCATCGGGACATATCTGCCTTCCACCTGGAATGTAGCTGCATTCAAGGCACTTACTCGATTCTATGAAGACCATAAGCATGATGTTGCTGGAACACCCGTCGCCTTGCTACCCATTAATGATGTGACGGACTTCGAGTGGATGAGGCGTGTGGATTTCATCTTTGACCCAAACCATCGCCACCATGATCCTATGCTACCCATAATAGAGTAATATGGTTTGTCCACTTTCACTTTGTGCACAAACTTGTGCCAGCGTTTGGATGTGTTCCATTCTGCACTTTGACTTTCTGAGATCGAAAAACAAGCTAAGGATCAAGAAATTGCAGCATGGTGCGTACTCGGAATCAGGAAGATCCTGAGAGCTCTCAGCAAGGAGCAAATGCTGAGCCTTCATTAGCTGAAGTCCTGGCCACTGCACTCAATAGGCAGCAGAATTACTCTGAGCTGCTCTGTCGGCAGGTCGACATCACGTCCCACCTGGCTGGACGTGGAGGCAACCACAACCACCACAACAACCAGCCTCGTCAGAGCACTTACTCAGATTTTCTGGGCACCCACCCACCAACCTTCGAGCGTGCCAGAGAGCCGCTGGACGCCGACCACTGGCTGCGTTAGACCGAGTCTAAGTTTGGTCTACTGGAATGCACCGAGCGCCAGAAGGTGCTGTTTGCCGCCCAACAACTCCAGGGCTCTGCTAGTGCTTGGTGGGCCAACTATGAAGCTTCTCTGCTCGCTGGACGCCGCACTGAATGGAATGAGTTCAAAGCTACTTTTCGTGCTCCTTTCATCCCCGCTGGCCTCATGCAGAGAAAGTTCCAGGAATTCATGGATCTAAAACAAGGAGGGAGGAATGTCCTCCAATATTCTAAAGATTTCAATCACCTTGCTAAGTATGCCACTGAGTATGTTAATACTGAGGAAAAGAAGAGATACGCATTCCTGCGTGGGATGAATGCCACGCTCAAGGAACGTCTGACTTGGCAAACGACTGACACATACAACGATCTGGTCAATGTTGCTATTGTCTAGGAAGGCGCTATGCGCCAAGTTGAAGAAGAAGACCAAAAGAGAAAGCATGGCCTGATTTATACTTCACCCACCGGACAACGTTTCTGGGCAGCACCGCAGCAACAGCTTCAGCGACGGTTTGGCCCGAACTACTCGAGACCATCACAGCAGTAGAACTTCCCACCTTGTGCACCATACCAACAGCAAAACAATCAGTACCGTGCACCGTATCAGTAACAAGGGAACGCGAGTGCTCGTGCCCCACTGCCTGCTGATCATGGAGGCAACTACCCTTGCTACAATTATGGTCGTACCGGCCACTTTGTAAAGAACTGCACTGCACCAAGGCGCAACAACAACAGCAACAACAACCAGTGTCAGAACCAGAGCAGGAATGTGAATGCACCATCACGTGGTGCCCAAGTGAACTACACCAATGCGGAAGATTTCCCTTAGGGCGAACCCGTGCTGACCGGTACGCTCTCGCTCTATCGCCAGCCTGTCCTTGCACTTTTTGATTCTGGTGCTACGCATAATTTCATTAGCCAAGCATGTGTGCAAAAATATTATCTTCAACCCCAGACTATATAAAGATGCTACACAATTCATTCCCCCGCTGAGCAAATTAGTGCCAATCAAATAGTATGCAAGGCTCCTCTAGAAATAAACAAGAAAATCTACCCCACGGATTTTATCATGCTTAGCCACCAAGGAATTGATTTGATTTTGGGTATGTTCTGGATGAAAACCCATAGAGCCATGCTAGACATCGAGCCCCGTATCATTCACATCAACTCCCCTTTGCATGGAAAAGACACATTTTCTCTAAACATCAATTCATCGAAAGCCTTGATTGTCCATCACTTGGAAGGGCAATCGCTCGAGAACATCCCCGTTGTTTGTGAGTATCCGGAGGTATTTCCTGAGGATATCTCTGGCCTACCACCTGACCGTGAAGTGGAATTTAAGATAGAGCTACAGCCACGAACTTCTCTGATATCTCGTCGACCCTATAAGATGGCCCCGAATGAGTTGGCCGAATTGAAAAAGCAATTGAATGAGTTATTGGAAAAGGGATTCATTCGCCCAAGCACTTCACCTTGGGGCTGCCCTGCTATTTTTGTGAAGAAGAAGGACAAATCTCTACGTCTTGTTGTTGATTATCGACCTCTCAACGAAGTTACCATCAAGAATAAATACCCGTTACCACGAATTGATATCCTTTTTGATCAATTAGTTGGTGCTAAGGTATTTTAAAAAATTGACCTCTATTCGGGTTATCATCAAATCAAAATCAGAGCAGAAGATATTCCAAAGACCGCCTTTTCTACTAGATACGGATTATTCGAGTATCTAGTAATGTCATTCGGATTGACAAACGCTCCAGCTCATTTCATGTATCTCATGAATTCGGTATTCATGCCAGAGTTGGACAAATATATGGTAGTATTCATTGACGACATCCTCGTCTATTCTAAGTCTAAGGAAGAGCATGCTGAACATCTTCGCATTGTTCTTCATCGTCTACGAGATCACAAGTTGTATGCAAAATTCAGCAAGTGTGAATTTTGGTTGGACCGTGTACCATTCCTTGGTCACATAGTCTCTGCAGAAGGAATCTCGATAGACCCTAGCAAGGTTCAAGATGTGCTAGATTGGAAGCCACCAAAGACAGTTCACCAAGTATGCAGTTTCCTCGGGCTAGCCGGATATTATCGTAGGTTCATACCAAATTTTTCTCAGCTAACCAAACCCATCACAGAGCTGCTGAAAAAGGAGAAAAAGTTTGATTGGAACAACAATTGTGAAGAAGCATTTCAAGCATTGAAGAAATTATTGACAACTGCCCCAGTACTGGCTCAACCCGACATCACCAAGCCATTCGATGTATATTGTGATGCGTCTGGGACAGGACGTGGATGTGTACTCATGCAAGAAGGCCATGTCATAGCCTATGCATCTCGACAGCTAAGGAAGCATGAAGAGCACTATCCAACTCATGATTTGGAGCTAGCTGCAGTTGTACTTGCACTAAAAATATGGAGGCATTATTTGCTCGGCAACTTGGTGCACATCTACATAGACCATAAGAGCTTGAAATATATCTTCACCTAGACTGATCTAAACATGAGACATCATCGGTGGCTAGAACTGATTAAGGATTATAACCTGGAGATTCATTATCATCCAGGCAAGGCTAATGTAGTCGCCGATGCATTAAGCAGAAAGGTCCACTGCAACAACTTGGAGCTGGAAGTTCAGGACAGAAATGACCGCGAAACTAATTCAGAACCCATCCTTCACGTTTTACCTACTATAGTGATTAGCAACCTAAGTGTGCAATCTACTATTCATGAAGAAATCATTGCTGCACAGAAAAATGACGTTGGTATGAATCATATCCGTCAAAACATTGAAGATGGTAAAGCAAAATGCTTTACCCAAGACTCGGACGGTACTATATGGTTCGATAACCGTTTAGTAGTACCAGAAGACTTTGAACTTCGATAGAAAATCTTGGATGAAGCACATCACTCCAAGTACTCCATCCATCCGGGTAGTAACAAAATGTACCAAGACTTGAAGAAGAATTTCTGGTGGACAAGGATGAAGCGAGAAGTTGCTCGGTATGTCGCAGAATGCAATACCTGTCAGAGAGTTATGGCTGATCATTTAAAACAAGCCGGATTACTTCAACCATTGAGTATTCCCGCGTGGAAATGGGAAGACATCAGCATGGATTTTATTGTTGGTCTCCCTCTCACCTCTCGAAAGCATGATTCGATTTGGGTCGTTGTGGACCGACACACGAAATCTGCCCACTTCCTACCGATCAATAACACCTACAAGATAAAGCAATATGCAGAACTATACATAACAAGAATTCTATGTCTTCATGGAGTACCCAAGACCATTGTTACAGATCGTGGCTCGCAGTTTGTCGCTCATTTTTGGGAACAACTGCATGCATTGCTGGGTACCAAGCTGATTCGGAGTTCCGCTTACCATGCCTCCACTGACGGACAAACAGAGCGTGTCAACTAGATTTTGGAAGATATGCTTAGAGGATGTGTTTTAACACATGGTGGTAATTGGGATGAGTATTTGCCTTATGCGGAATTCTCATACAACAATAGTTACCACGAGAGTTTAAAAATGTCGCCATTTGAGGCACTTTATGGTCGCAGTTGTAGAGCACCGCTAAATTGGTCTGAATCTAGAGAAAGGGTAACCTTTGGTCCCGACCTTGTCAAGGATGCTGAAGAAAAGGTTCGTATCATTCAAGCCAATCTTAAAGCCGCTAAATGCCGACAAGATAAGTATGCAAACAGATGACGTAGGCCACTGTATGTCAACAAGGGTGACTACATCTATCTTCAAGTGTCGCCTATGAAGGGTATCCAATAGTTTGGAGTCAAAGGAAAGTTAGCTCCCCGTTATATTGGACCATTCCAAATTCTGGAGCGATGTGGAAACGTGGCCTATAAGCTAGAGTTACCTGCTAAGCTATCCGGAGTTCATCACACCTTCCATTTCTCTCTGCTTAAGCGATATCTCAAGCCACCCATCGACAAGATTTTGGAAAAATATGACCAACTCCAACCTGATCTCAAATACTCCGAACAACTCATAAAGATCCTCGACGAGAAAGAGCGCACAACCCGTAATAGAACCCTCAAATTCTACAAAGTTCAATGGAGTAACCACTCAGAGGATGAGTCTACTTGGGAATCTAAAAAATTTCTGAGTACTCACTACCCGAAGTTTTGGTCATCATACACGGGTATGTTTTGACCACGGCACTTCCCTCTAGTTTACCTTGTTCATAATCTCGGGACGAGATTTCTTAATTTAACAAATATGAGGAGCACTAATCAAGGTTAATATAGCATAAAATGATAGAGCCCATCTATTGATTTAATCCTAGGCAAATAAATAACCTGCAACCAAGTTATTGAAGCAATTAAAAAATTTCAATACACCTCATGCCAAATAAATTCATCATCAGTTTGATAATAATAAAATAGAATATTATGAATTTATTGGGCATTTTATCTGCTTGAGAAGATCCTTAATTAATTAATTGATTCTTAAGTAACTAATTAATGCATTTAATAAATTCTAAAAATATGTTTACGCAAATTTCAAATAAAAATTCACTAGAGTGTTCTCCATCATTTAAATAGTCAGTCCACCAAATTTCACCATTTTAGGAAATCCCTAGCTATTTTAGTTGGATTTTTAAAAACCAGCTTTGACCAGAGACTTGTTTGTAAGAAATCCAATTCTTGGAGGGCTACAGCAAAAAAACTTTCTCTTCTCCCTCCCACTGGCGCAGAGCCGGCCGGCTCGCTCTGCCGACTCCACGCCAGCGCAGAGCCTGCCGGGCAGTCTTCACTGGCCCTGGGACTCGGAGCTCTACAGTGCGTAGCGCCGTTGACCCCCCTCTGCCCCTGCCGCTCTGTCCCCTCACCGCGAGATCGCCCAACCTCCTCTTCTCCTCCTCTGCACGCCACCAAGCGACCGACCGGCCGGTCTTCAACTTCAATTCGTGCCGTTGCTTTCGCTCCCGTCCCCCACTTACTCCTCTCCCCTCTGCGCAACTCAAAGCACTCCCAGGAGCCTCAAACTCTCTCTCATTTTTCCCTTGCTCCCTCTGCTCTCACCCCACTTTCTCCTCTTTGCACTCTACTCCCCTCCGCCTTCACCGAGCGAAAGCTGGAGCTTGAGCTTCCTCTTCCCTGCCTCCCGAGATGAGCAGAACCCCAAACCCACGCGCGTACATTCCCTCTGCATTCCCATGCCACTTACTCGACCAAACCCCGCATGAGCTCTAGCCAATTTGAAGAAAAACCAAAGCAAGCAACTCCGGTGACCTCCTCTATTGCAACCAAAAATTTCCAGTCTCTGGTATGCCTCATCCCTCCCCTCCTCGTCATACGTGTGCACAACCAATCCGCGAACCCACTGACCTTTTTTTTCCTCTCTGATTCTTGTTGCGAGCTAGGCACATTGCCACTTTTTCCCCGGCCGCCGCCTCTGCTTCGATGGAACTGAACCGCCTCGCCGATGAGCTCATACCTCCGGCCCTCCCCGATGCAAGCTGAGGCGATGCCGCTCTTCCCCGTGCCCCGGTGAAGCTCTCGGAGAAGACGGAGTTCGGTTTGCTGCCCCCTAGCCCAAACGCGACCTCACCGAAGTTCGTCTTTGCCGCTCCTCGCTGCCGTTCGCTTTTCGGTGAGATCCCGTCCTCGCGAACCATACCGTGCTCTCCATCTCGGTGTGCGTGTCATGCGCATGGTCCCGCGACGAGTTTCCGTCATCCGTAGCCGCCGGCAGCATGCCCTCCGGCCGCGCGCCACCCCGCTTCGACGAGCCTATTGGCCATCCTTCTGGCGCCTACGTGGCTACTACGTGGATCCGACCTGGCACCCACGTGGCTCCGACGTGGAAACCCCTTAAACCCGAAAATATCCAGAAATTGCTAAAAACTTTGAAAACTCCTAGTAAATTGAATTTAACTCCAATGAAGCTCAAACAAATTGGTTAGGTTCATTTTGAATTGCTCAATTTTATAAAATAATAAATCACTGCCTCTGTTCATATATTTTTATATATATATATTAAACTGTCCAAACAATATTTAATTCGACAGAAATTCTAGGAATCAAATTTAGCTCTGATTTTTGGCATGCTTAATAATTACATAATTTCCTACCCCCACAAATTTTGGTTTGGCACAATATGAATGATTTTAAGCTCTAGAATTTATTTAGTGTGTTTGCTTAAATTAATTCTAGTAATTATTCTGTAATCAATTGGCCCTTACCATTTGGCACAAAAATCACTCTTAGAAGCCCCTGTACCCAGTAAAACACACAAGTCCAGAAACCTAAATTTACTTAATTAACTAAATTGATTTGCTCATATCACTATTTTACTTTAATAAATGCTAGTAATTAGAATAATAATATCCATAGGCTGTAAATTGGTAAAAATGCAATTCACCTATGTCTCTGTTCATGATAAATCACTCAAGTCCAGAATCAACTGGTTACTATTTTAATTGCTTGATTGTTCTGAAAACTATAACAAACCTAAATAAATGAATAACGCACATAAAATGATGAAACTTTAAGTTGTTTCTTTGAAGCATATGGCTTCGAGAATATAACAACAATTTTTATCGACTTTTAAAAAGCATTGTGCATCATATCATTGCATTCAACGGTATTTTGATATGCCGTTAATTCAATTCTATCATATAGGCAACAACAACCAAGAGCAAGAAGAGGAGGACATTCAGATGGACCTTGATTCCCCAGAGCAAGACATGGTAGTTGCTAGTACTAACATCGATCCAGGCAAGCCCTGGTTTTCATTTGGCATTTTATAAAGTTGCTAGTTATCAATATTACTAGTGTCTATGATTATTATTGCATTAGGTCATAGGAGTTGATTGGAACTCACTTGCATGATACCCCAATGACCTATACCACTGTCATTAGAACCTTGGTAGTATCGGTACTGTGTCGCTTCACTTAGTAACTACTAGGCGCGATAGATATCATTCCTAAGAATGAACTTGACCACTGGAACGGGACTTATAAAAGAAGTTTATTTTAATGTCATGACCAGGCAGGGCTGATGCATGTGTAGGTTTGCAGCAATACATGGGTGTTGACTGCGGTAGCCCTGCCTTGTCGAACCTAGGACCCGTCTGTGGTCGGCCCCTTGGTCAAGTATTGAACAGTACCGAATCCATGCTACTCTATGGGCACTAGTAAACTGATGTAGCATTGACGCGACAATGAGGACGGTACCTAGTACAGTGGTCGTCGACCCTTTTACTGTTGGAGTGGGCGGTTCATACCACGAAGTATTGTTGGCAGGACGGCATGCCCACTCGCTGAGACTGGACCCAGACCGAGTTGTTTTTCGTCCTTGCGAAAGGTTGCCATATACGACCTTAATTGGTGCGTATGTGTCATGTATCTCGGGTTATCCCAGCTGGTGTAAATCAATTGCAATTGTTGTCCCTCGTAGTAATGAGTACCACTTGGTCACTGAGTCGTCACTTAGTTGCACATGGTACTTGGGAATTGATTATGATGCTTATTGTTGATGTTACTATTATGGCTCTTATGTTGTACTCCGTATGTATTACTTTATTGTCTTATTGTTGCAACTAAAGTTACATTCTGCTCTACCCAATTAACTTGATGAATAAAACTTGATAGAACTAATAGGTTGCTTAGTGCGAGTCTTTTCAAACAAGCCACCTATTAGAGCCATTACATGCCTAGATGCCTGACGGGTAAGTCTTACAGAGTAATTAGTACTCAGGCTTTGTGCCATTGTTGTTTTCAGGTAATGAAGAGGTAGAGTTGCCTGAGAATGTGCTGCCTTGGGACATGCAAGTCCCTGAGGGTTATACTACCCACTAGGAGTCCGACTTGCCTCCGCAGTATTG
Organism: Eleusine coracana subsp. coracana; assembly: GCA_032690845.1. Lineage (NCBI taxonomy): Eukaryota > Viridiplantae > Streptophyta > Magnoliopsida > Poales > Poaceae > Eleusine > Eleusine coracana. Next base: position 39,931,506 of record CM064418.1, read on the forward strand.
ATGTGTGTTGCTAGAGTGATGGTTCTTCGGGCAAGAACCATTACTATGCTGTATCGTCGAGCTCGTAGCTCCTTATCGTTATTTGCTTCCGTTATGTTTTCAAAACATTATGAACTTGTAATATCCCGCTGCACTCTGATGACTTAATGATGTAATATTCAACTTAAATTCGATCCAATGTTGTATTATCAAGAGTCTGCACTATCAGCACCATCGGGACCTCGATCCTCCGGGAAGCGGCGCCACAACAATTTCCCCCTTTTTGGTGATGGATGACAATCACTACTTATGATGATCCAAAATGGATGAGCAAGAAAGAACCGAAGGAAAAGAAAAGATTGAAAGGCATACCTTTGTCCTTACCTTGAAAGTAGTCTCCCCCTTGGAATATGCTAGGTGTGGAGGGAGAACTACCCAAATATGTAGCGCACTTGGTGTCGTGGTAGTTGATTTTGTTGATGTAAACACACACAAAGGTCATAGATGCTCATGTCAGTGAAGGTGTTTCTTGTCACCGTAGATATGCACCATCGTTGTTCTTCTCTACATTAGTGTAGATGTCCATCTTGATGTGATCTTCATGTTCCATCTCCCCGAATATTCACGTTTCTTCTTCATGTTCTCCTCCCCCTTTGAGATTTCCATCATCCTCATGTTCTTCTCCCCCTTTTTGATCTAGACTTGGCTTTTGGATCTTGATGTTTCTTCTCCCCCTTTGTCACCTATCACCAAAAACCACATAAAAACGTAACAAAACCAAGAGGCATAAAATAGTTGGCAAGAGTTAGAATAACTCCCCCTTTGACGGTGCTCCTCCTTGGTCGAAGTGGCGTTTCTCCGTAGCTCCCCCTACACTTATGACTCAACAAAAGATTTTCTCAAATGTGCAAGGGTTAGTCATTATAGAGGTGGGAATGTATGAGCCACTTGTCTTTGAGCCACATGAGTAAATTTAACCTCGGAGCTCGGTCAAACATGGCTCAATGGGCATGAAGCACACATATCACTATTTGATTACCTAGAGAGTCATGTGCTCACATTGTGAACGAGTAACTCCCCCTAGACACATGCTTGGAGGCGTGCATGGTATCATAATGCAAGGATGCATAAATGCAAAGAATGCAAATGCAACAAATATACAATGCGTGATGCGATGCTAAAGAAAAGAGAGAGAATAGCTACAAACCAAAGTGTCAACAATGAGTTATCCCCTTCTCAAGCTTGCTCACAATGGACCATTCTTCAAAGCCTTGGGTACAGAATGAAACACCTTCCCAAGCTTAACCCGTGTCCATTGCTATCTCAAGAAGGTCCGAAGTCAACCTACAAAAGAAAAGAAACAAGAATAAACAAAACACAAACAAGAACAACCAAAACACTATACATATGTACAAAAGACAAGCTCAAGGGTTACTCATGTGAAGTTGGAGATGTCGAGAACATTTAGTTCTCCCCTTAGCTTGTTGAAGGTCTTCTCATCGAGTGGCTTGGTGAAGATGTCCGCCAATTGTTCATGAGTTCACACGCTCACCAACTCGATGTCCTTCTTCTCAACATGGTCTCTTATGAAGTGATGCCTCACTTTAATGTGCTTTGCATGACCATGATCTCCTGTCTTGAGGGCCATCTTGATTGCCGCCTCACTATCACAATATAGTGGCATTTGAGTATAGTTGAGGCCATTGTCCGAGAGTGTTTGCCTCATGTATAGAAGTTGTGCACAATATACTCCCGCCGCCATATACTCCGCTTTGGTGGTAGATAGAGCCACCGAGTTTTGCTTCTCTGGGCTCCAAGATACTAGGGATCTTCCAAGAAATTGGCAACCTCCCGATGTACTCTTTCTATTCACTTTGCACCCCGCGAAGTCCGAATCCGAATACCCAAGCAACTCAAAGTTTGTTCCACTAGGATACCATAAGCCATTGTAGGTGTGTACTTGAGGTATCTCATAATTCTCTTCATGGCCTTCAAGTGTGACTCCTTTGGATTTGCTTGATAGCGTGCACACAAGCACACACTAAACATGATGTCCGGTCTCGAAGCGGTGAGATAGAGCAAGGACCTAATGATTGACATATATAGCTTGGGGTTCACCGGTTTTCCTTTCACATCATCATCCAAGGGTTTGCTAGTAGCCATAGGTGTGTGCAAAGGCTTGCAATTCTTCATGTTGAATCTTTTAAGAAGGTGCTTAGTATATTTTTCTTGATAGATGAAGTTTCCTTCTCTCAATTGCTTGACTTGAAATCCAAGGAACATGTGTAACTCTCCAATCATTGACATTTGAAATTCCCTAGGCATCAACTCCCGAAACTCTTCATTGAACTTTTCATTTGTTGACCCATAGATGATATCATCCACATAGATTTGGCACACAAAGAGATCCTTCCCAACATGCCTCATGAACAAGGTGCTATCAATGCTTCCAATGGTGAATCCATTTTTGAGTAGGAAGTTCCTCAAGTGTTCATACCATGCCCTTGGTGCTTGCTTGAGACCATAGAGAGGCTTTCTTCAATTTGTACACATGTCTTGGGTGTTTTGGGTCCTCAAACCCCTTAGGTTGTTCCACATAGACTTTCTCATTGATATCTCCATTCAAGAAGGCACTCTTGACATCCATTTGAAAGAGCTTGAAGCCATTATGTGATGCATAGGCAAGTAAGATCCGAATAGCTTCAAGACGGGCCACAGGAGCAAAGGTCTCTTCAAAGTCATTTCCCACCACTTGAGAATATCCCTTAGCCACTAGGCGGGCCTTGTTCTTGACAATTGCTCCTTTCTCATCTTGCTTGTTCCTGAAGACCCACTTGGTGCCAACCACATTATGATGCTTGGGCCTCTCAACCAATTTCCATACTTTGCACCTCTTGAAGTTGTTCAGCTCTTCTTGCATGGAAATAACCCACTTGTGATCATCCATAGCCTCATCAATGGTAGTGGGCTCAATCATAGAGATGAAGGAGAAGTTTTCAGTCTGAACGATTGGCTCATTATCATCCTCTTCACTCACATAGTTGGGTTTATATTGATTCCTCCTTGTTTTTATCCCTTGAGATGGACTCCCAATGATCAAGTCTTGTGAGTGATCTTTGTTGATAGCTTTGGGTCTAGGATGGTATTTTCTTTGAGTGGGAGAAGCTCTAGGTGAAATATCTTGTGTATCATGGATTGTTTGGTCTCTTGATATATGAGTGTCTTGGATCCTAAGAGAGGTGGAAGAGTCACTCTTATGCTTTCTCGTTTTGGACTTTGAGCTTGAGGTGGATGGGAGAGTATCTTGTGAAGAGCTAGGAGAAGTGGCTTGTGGTGAATTATGTGGGAAGGTTTGTGGCTCACTTCTCACTTGGGTTTCCTCATCATTTTGTGAGTGTACTCTCAATTAGTATAGGGAGGAGCTTGTGGGAGTATTTGTGGCATCTTGGGTTGTTTGTTGTATCTCAGAGGAGGGGGTTGGTGGAGGTGGTGGAGTGGAGGGCTCATCAATATCACCATCATTGACCTCGTGGGGTAAGACCTCGCCCACGGGCATTCTTCTCAAGGCTTTCCTTATAGGCTCATCTCCAATGTTCACTTGATGAAATTCATCCTCCTTTTGGGACCCATTTGACACATCAAATTGCACATCATAGGATTCTTCCACACATCCTGTGGCTGAGTTGTAGACCCTATAAGCTTTAGAAGTCTCAGAGTACCCAACAAGAATGCCTTCATAAGTTCTACTTTCAAACTTCCCAGGCTTTCTCCTCTTCTTGAGAATGTAACACTTGCATCCAAAGACTCGAAAATAGGAAACATTGGGTTTCCGTCCCACCAGTAGATCATATGGCGTCTTCTTCAACAACCGGTGGAGATAGACACGGTTGAAAGTGTAGAACATCGTGTTCATTGCCTCTAAACCTCTCATGAGTTCCATACTCATCCAACATGGAACGAGTGAGAGTGATGAGCATCTTGTTCTTCCTCTCCACTACTTCATTTTGCTCGGGAGAATATGTAGCGGAGAATTCATGTTTGATCCCTTTCTTGTCATAGTATTCCTCCACTATTGTATTTTTGAACTCCGTCCCATTGTCACTCCTTATCTTCACAATGCTTGCATTGAACTCATTCTTTGCTCTCTTGATAGACTTTCTGAAGATACCACTGGCTTGAGATTTGTCCACAAGAAAGAAGGTCCAAGTATATCTCGTGAAATCATCAACAATCACCAAGTAATATAGATTGCCTCCTAGAATCTTGTAGTGTGTTGGCCCAAACAAATCTATGTGCAAGAGCTCTAGAGGATGAGATGTAGACATGAATGACTTGGTGGGATGTGAAGATGCAACTTGTTTTCCTGCCTGACAAGCACTACATAGTCTATCCTTCTCAAAGGCCAAATACTTGATTCCATCAACTAGATTCCTCTTGATAATCTTCTTGAGCTGATTCATTCCAACATGTGCCAGTCTTCTATGCCACAACCATCCCTTAGATGCCTTAGTGAATAGGCAAGTGTTTGGTGGCATGTTGCTTGACTTGAAGTCCATGACATACAAGTTCCCATGCCTTACTCCATGAAATACTAGCCCTCTCTTGTCATTCTCAATCTTTGCACCGTCCTTATCAAATGTGCACTTGAAACCCATGTCTCATAGTTGACCAATAGACAGAAGGTTGAAATTGAGAGTTTCCACAAGAAAGACCTTGGAGAGATGGAGGTCATTTGTGATGGCCACCTTGCCCGAGCCTCTAACTCTCCCCTTTGAGTTATCCCCAAAATTCACCTTCTCACTATCTTCGTCTTCATCAATGGTGGTGAACATGGTTGGCTTTCCGGTCATATGGTGAGTGCACCCACTATCAAGAATCCAATGAGTCCCTCCACTCTTGTAGTTGACCCTGGTGGTAGCCATAAGACAAGTACTAGAGGAAGAAGGGTTAGTATCCAAAGCATTACTTGATTGACTAGCACTAACATCATCGTGTCGAGCAATAAGACCATCCTCATAGATAGGGATTCTTGAAATCCCATCCAGTAGTCTCCTCCTAATGGGATAGTGAGGAGCATGGTACCTCCAATGTCCATGACCATCCCCCATGTGCACATTGTTAAGGTTGATGTAATAATGGGGAGGGTCATAGAGTCCAGTGATGTGCTCAAGCACATGCGCCACATGTGAATGGAGCACGAGTATCATCTCCATTGCTCTCTCAATTGAGAGCTCATGTCTCCTATTGACTACCTCCTCAAGTAAGAAACCCCTCTCAGGAGTTGTGATTTGTTGGAGGAGCATGTCAATCACTTCATGTGGTGCAATCCTCCGAAGTCCCCTGAAAGATTTTATCCTACACACAAGATCATAGATGCTCAATAGATTTTCACAAAGATCAACACTCAGATTTCTCAAAAATTCACCGAGTTCAAAGAAGAGATCCTATTGGTGAGCTCGACGAAGATGCCAAAGGTGATCTTGTGGTGGAGGGGGTGGGGGCGCCGGAGCCGAAGCCGCAAGATTGATCATCTCAAATGATCGAGCAAGCATTGTTGTTGGTGCTCCCCCTACGCCAATGCTCGTTCCACTCAAGGTGCTTGGAGTAAAGCTTGGAATGGCACTTGAGGTAGAGCTTGACGAAGCGCCCAAAGAATGTCTTGCCTCGAAGGGATTGTAGAGGTTGTTGCAAGACAATCTTGTGGAGGGATCAAAGAAGTTTGAGCTCGAAGCTACTTCTTTCCCTTTGCTTGAGGATGCTTCAAGGTTTGTTTTGGATGTCTTGTTCCACTCCATGCTCGCGGTGAAGTCCTCATCCTTGAAGGGCAGCCCAATCACGTCCTCAACGAAGAGACTCTTCTCCATGAGAAGGTCTAGGGTGATGTAGAAGAGCTTGCTACTCAGAAGCAAGGAAAGGATCTTCTCAACTATCACAATCTTGGGAAGCTTGAAAGAAGTCACCTCAATCCTGTCCACAATACCTCGCAAGCGAATAAGAGAGTCAAGTAAGTCCTCATTGTCATTAGCATGAAAAGCAAAGAACTCGTCAACAAGAGAACTACTAGCATGATCAATTGAAGGTTCACAAACATCATCAATGCTAGTAGAGCAAGCAAGATCAAGAGACACATCATTATCAATCATCATGTTAGGCACACTAGTAGAGCAACCTATCAACTCATTGCTAGAAGAATCTAGGCACTCACTAGTACAAGGCACATCCACACCATCATCACAATCATCATACGCATGATCATCAGTAAAGGTATTGGCAAAGTCCACAAGAGTGTCCATCAACTCATCCGGAATCATGGTATTTAGGTAGCTTTTAAAGCGATCCTTCCATGAGCCATGACCCGGCCCTAAATGGGATGACATCCCAACTCAATACGGTCACTACTCAAGGCGGTTAAGCCTTATAATGAGCACTTGGCTCTGATACCACTTGAAAGGATCGTAGTGACTGAGAGGGGGGGGGGGGGTGAATCGGGAACTACCACTATGAACCAATTTTACTAAATACTAAACATCGATAGCACTCAAAGCAACTCCTACTCAAATCTAGTGGTGATCACACTAACAATATAATCCTATGAAAGGAAAGACATCCTATGCATACTAGTGGAACACACAAAGGCAATACAACTCCTATGCAAGCTAGTTACCAAAGATACGCGGAAGCAAACAACTAGCTAGCAAGGAGTTCTACTCAAGCAAAGCTACTAGATCAACAAGCATATAGAAAGCTTACAAGCATGAGTAGCACAATACATATTAGGGTGATCAATCAAGCCAAAGCAACTCCTATACATGCTAGTGATCAAGAATGAAAGCTAAGCACTACTAGCAAGTAAAGGAGCCTATTCATGCAAGTCTACAAGGTAGTCAACTAGAGCAAGGTAAGCACACAAGCATGAATAGCACAGTATGTAAATATGGAAAGTAAAGCATCATAGTAAGGAGTAGAGTAAGAGATGGCTCATGATTTTTTCTCGAGGTCTCGGAAGGATGGCGCCTTCCCCTACTCCTCGTTGGATCACTCCCGCCGGAGTCCTGGTCCCTCCCGCCACCAAGTGGAGTTCTCGCCCACGAGCCTACAATCACTCCTAGAGTAAAGACATGGTGTGTGTCACCACTGCACAAAGCACAAACTCGCCTCCCTCGAGAACTTGCTGGACTCCCCGAGCTGACATGGGCGCTCACTAGTGATGCGCCTTTCAACGACAGGCTCAAATCGTATACAAGCATGTGATGGCCTTCACAACCGATCACGATAGGCTCTATCACCGACACCTAACCGGTCTAGGTCTCACCATAGACCAAGAGTAACAATCTAGATCACACCCTCAAGGACACCCTAGCCTTAGATGTGTAAGATGCTCAAGTTACTCTCACTAGCACTCTCAAGATATGCAATATCTCCTCCTAGTGCTCTCCTCTTTTCCTCTTGGACCTACCAAATGCTCACAGGTATTCCAGTGGCCAAAAGAGGTCTCCAAGACCCCAGCAACAAAGTTATATAGGCTCCCAACCTCAAACTAGCCATTGCTCCATGAAATTGCCTTTCTGGACATCTAGACCGGACTGTCCGGTCACTGCCTATTTGGACTGTCCAGTCACTCTGGTAACTGTTCCCAGAACCGGTTGCTTCTCTGTCTAGGCAATTTCCTATACTGACCGGACTGTCCGCTCGCTAGACTAGACCGTCCGGTCTACTTTCTATCTCCATTCTAGGAGCCTCCATGAAATACACCCTCTCTGCCGTTCCTGCACTCCTTCTGACTGGACCATCCGGTCAGCAGACCGGACCGTCTGGTTTGTACAGAGTCTCCTACTGACAGACTTCCTGCTCCTCGTGCTAAGTCCTAGACAACTCCACATAGTGATCGTACAGTTCGGTCTCTACTGACCCCTTTGTACGGTCTCTATGTCCAGAAGCTGAAAGTTATCGTCCTCGCTTGACTTCATTTCCCGGCTTCTCCGAACAGCTCCTTGACTTCTTCATTGTCACCTAGTGCCTGTGATTTCACAGAGCAACTTTGCACATCACCAACTAGACATGACCTAAGAGAATGACCTAAATCCTCTTGATAGTCCGGTTTTTTCTATGGACTCAAAGCCCTAACAATAGTCAAGTGTTCCAAACACTTGCACCATAGCTTGTTCTCCGCTTTGATCCATCTCCATCAACCCTTGGACTCCATCAAGTTCACAAGCCTCCATGCTTGCGGTCATTGTCATCAATCGCCAAGGACACCGTCCACAATCATCATAAGATAGAAGAGGTTTCCTACACTGATAACACTTGTGTAGATATTAGTCATATTTCGTGTTTGTCATTCATCACCAAAACACTATACCTTAGGGTGACCTCAATGGTCAGGAACCTTACAACTATGTAAAAAAATGGCTTTAGAGATTCTGCTCAAGTCTTATAGGAGACTCTATATTTTAGAGTCTGTAACATGCACCAAACAAGCAGGCAACACATACTAATGAAAAGCTGCATGACTTATACACCAATCCACATATGCAGTTTTCAGATTTTTAGTTAAACACTGAATCACCTATCACAATGCAACCAGCCAGTAACCAAAGGGAAACTACAACCAGAGCCCTGAAAACACATACTACACTAGACAAAAAAAACTGAAACTCACGAGCTGCTACAGAATTATATGACAATAAGCCAAACAAGTGTTTGTTGCCTAGGGAAAGAAAAAATGCATAGTACAACATTGCTACTTGATATATGTTCTATTCATATATAGGAAGTATGAAAATTGCAGATATGCTACATCCAGATCCGGTACCATAAATTTAGGCTAGTCAGACCTCACATCACTGCAGAGCTGCATAATAGAGCAAACAAAAACATCTTTCTCATAAGTATAGGAAGGTCACTACGCTGTACGCAAGTTAAACTGATATTGGTGTGCTACAGCATCCATCAGCCTACTGCGTCATTACATTGAACACGTAACGTGCAGTGCTGGGGAGGGGGCATGGATTGAAATGAATCAAGCACAAATATACTCAGGGCCCTATGCATAGCATAGCTACCTCACAATGTGTTTGTTGTTAAGGGAGTGTCCAAAGTAGCACAGGCAAAATAGCGAGAGAAGCGCAAAGGATTAGTGCAGATATACACACCACTAGTCTCGGTTTGGTCATTGGTTATGCCGTTGTTGGGCGTGCGGCAGCAGCAGAGATGCATGCACCCATTTTGATCCAACCAAAGCCACGCAAGAGAGAGAGGGAGCCTCCAGGAAACCAAAAACACTGTGAGGTGAAGGCGGAATTGATTGAAAGCGCCTCAGATCTGACAGAGAGCATGGGGAGCGCATCCAATCGAAGCAAGGCCACAGTACATCCATACCTGAGGCAAGCAAACGGCAATGAAGCGAGGAGCAAGGGAGTCTCGCCCTGCCCCTTGAAACCCACAGGAGGAGCCCACCCACCTGAAGCCCCGCGTCATGCGTCAGATCCACCAAGAGAGGGCCGTCGGCACCGGATCTGCTACCGGGGATCCCTGGCCACTCACCCCCATAGCCAGCACCTCCCAGGATCTGCTGCCTAGGAGCTCAGTCTGGCCACCTCACGAGGGAGGTCGGATCCAATGCCATGGGAGCCTTGCCTTGCCTAGTGCTCATAGGAGACCCGACCTAGATGCAAGACAGAGGGTGTGGCCGGATCCACAGCACCCATATAGGAGAGTGGGAAGAAGATGCTCCGGTGAGGAGCATCTTAAGGGCATGTCCTCCATCATCTCTGCTGTCATATAGTGTACGCTGGAGAGGGAGATAGAATAAAATGAACTAGGGTTTGGAGGAGCAGTCGACCGGCGTTGGTTTTATTCACTGTGGGCAGCACATGAGCCACCGGATCAATGCCGATTGCCAACAGAGGTCAAGGACAGAGCAGATCAAGTAGGCCGTACAGAAGGTCCAACATGAGACAATTTTTTTTCCTTTTTACAAAAAAGATTTTAATTTTATGTTTCTAATTTTGGTCCTTTTTCATTTTGGAAATAGTGGTTTTTCATTTTTTTGTCCTTTTATCTCAAAAAATATATTGAATTATGGGCTCAAGTTTGTTGTGAGCATGTTTCGTGCTATTGTTGTGGGACCAAATATGAAAGGAAAGCCACGTGTGCATGATACATAAAATTATTTTTAATAATAATTCAAATTTATCAAAAATTAGTTTTTGCTTTCATTTTTTTAAATAAAATGATATGTGGGTTCCACATGACACGTGGTTGTGTGGCCAATCATGACAAGTGGGCCATGTATGCCTACATGATTATTATAAAATAAACAAAATTACTTAATGACAATTCATGTTTGTCATAAATTTTATGACATTTATTATATATATAATATGACATTTTCGTTTGTCATAATGTGCATATCTATTTATTTGTGATGATTTTGTGGTGAGATTTAGTGATGAATCTCTATTTTCATCATAAAGCAAGCTATTTCTTTGAAAACGTCATATACCGTACTGAGTTTATGACAAAACAGTATGTTGTCATGAGAATTTCATCATAGAAGACCACACTTGTTGTAGTGTAGGCGTCATCCCTCCTTCGCCCTTTTATACCTTCGCTTTTTGACCTAGTCGCAGGGGATCCATATAGGCTGGCATGGGCTGCATAGTAGCAGACCATTTGTTTTTGCTTGTTAAAATAAAGATAAGTGATGTTCTTTAAATAGAATTGTTGCTTAGAAACCTTGAGAGTTAATCTCTTCAGGGCTTCTAATGAGAAGCCGTGGCAAATCCACAAAAAATATCTTCGTATCTATGTGATTTGAAGATCATGTAGCAGAGGACTTGATGGCCATTCGAATATGAGTTCATGATTATGTTGCTGATTGATGTTAGTAATTAAATATAAAAAATGAGCTTATTATAATTCGAGTGATAATTTATTAAGGAAAGGCTATTTTATAATTGATGTCATTTTGCTTAGTACTATATTGTGATTGATGTCATAAAAGTTTATATGGATTGTAACATTATTGAAGTCATGTTATTAAGTCGATGAATCACTCGGAATAGAGTGTATATCACTCGTCCTTACCTCTCATCGGTAGGCATGTTTGACGATATGCACACCGATCCTCTAGTTGGATGATTAAAGGTTAGAAAAGCTCATAGTTGATGGTTTGAGCAACCTAAAGCCAACAAAATGTTAAGAGCTAATATTATTAGGCTCTTGCATTATTTGTTAGTCTCCAAATTACACAAGAGTCGGGGGCTACACCTGATCAGGTGCACCTAATCAGTGCACCAGATCTATTCGGGACTTCAATTCAAAGGTCTTCCTAATTTATGACCTATTCACATAGACATTGAAGATCACTCGACAAGTCACAGCTCAAAATCCGAAATCACTCAGGGGTTGTTGTGGAATATATACCTTTCGGTTATCCATAGCTAGGCTGAAGTCGGTAAACAACTGGGTGTCCCACCATCAGGGACCTGACCGAGTTAGCTTGGAGCACAAGGCAATTGGAGATAGACTTTCTATGTAAATCCTTGTAGAAAATAAGCTGGATTCTTCATGTACCCCCTGTCGACCAGATATATGCTGCAGGGACCTCCCAATCGAGGACACCAAATTTTCACATTACAATAGAAAGCACAGAACACAGGATGTAGGGTTTTTAATCTCGTTGAGAGGGCCCGAACCTGTCTTATTCAGCGTCTTGTGTTACCATCGTAGTTCTTAGTCCCGACATAGCCCTACGAATATATTGCCGAGAATAAGTCTTGACACTGGACTTGAAAGCCTAGAAAGAACTTCAACTCCCCCATCATGGACATCTCAAATTTCCTAGTCATATCTTGGCGAACTCAGAAAAAAAAGATTGATTAGTAGAACCAAATATAATGTCATCAACATATATTTGGCACATGAATAAATCATCTTTAACATTTCTTGTGAAGAGAGTAGGATCGGCCTTGCCAATTGTGAAGTCTTTCTTGACCAAGAATCCCTTGATATGTTCATACCAAACTCTTGGAGCTTGCTTGAGGCCGTAGAGAGCTTTGTGAAGCTTGTACACATGGTTTGGTTTCTTTGGGTCTTCAAACCTAGGAGGTTGTTGTACATACACCTTTTCTTGAATGGGGCCATTAAGAAATACACTTTCTCATGTCCATTTGAAAAAGCTTAAAACTATGGTGAGTAGCATAGGCTAGTAATATAAGAATTGACTCAAGCCTAGCTACGGGTGCATAAGTTTCACCAAAGTCCAAACCTTCAACTTATGAGTAGCATTTTGCAACAAGTCTTGCTTTGTTTCTTACCACCGCACCATACTCATCTTGCTTGTTGCAGAACACCCATTTTGTACCTACAATATTTTGCTTGGGTCTTTCCACCAATGACCACACCTTGTTTCTTTCAAAGTTATGCAACTCTTCTTGCATGGCCATCACCCAATCCAAGTCTTGAAGTGCTTGTTCTACCCTAAGGGGTTCCATAGAGGAAACAAACGAGTAATGATGACAAAAAGTAGCCATTCAATATTGAGTAGTTACCTCTCTTTGGATGTCACCAAGAATGTTGTCAACGGTGTGATCCTTTTGAATGCTTTGTCAGACTCGTGGGTGTATGGGTCTAGATGCATCTTCTTCTTCTTGGTTGTTCATGTCTTGAGCATCGTTCACACAACCATCTTGAACTTAATCTTGGTTATCGCATTGAACATGGTCGTCATCATGAGCTTGGCCATTTCCTTGATCTTGTTCATCTTGCGGATCTTGTAGAGGAGACTCATCTTGATTTTAGAAAGATGGTTCATCTTGACTTAAATTTAGATCTTGTGGTCTTATTTCACTAACAGCCAAGTTCCTTATTGCATCACAAGGAGCTTCATCACCTACATAACTTGGATTAACTTGCTCTACTTGAGAGCCATTAGATTCATCAAATTGCACATCCCGGATTATTTCAACAACTCTGGTATATTTGTTAAAGACACGATATGCATACACATTAGTTCCATAACCAAGGAGGAAACCTTCATGAGTCTTGGGAGCAAATTTAGAAGATTTGGGTTTCTTATTAAGAACAAAGCATTTGCTCCCAAAAACCCAAAAATAGGAAACATTGGGAAGGTTACCAGTGAGAAGCTCATGTGGTGTTTTCTTCAAGATCGTGTGAAGATATAATCTATTGGTTGCATGGCATGCGGTGTTGAGGGCTTCGGCCCAAAGGTGTCAGGTGTCTTGTACTCATCAAGCATTGTTCTTGCCATCTCTATGAGTGTGCGGTTCTTTCTTTCGGCTACACCATTTTATTGTGAAGTGTATGGAACAGAGAATTCCTGTTTGGTGCCTTCTTCGTCAAGATATTCTTCAACTTGAGTGTTCTTGAATTTGGTTCCATTGTCACTTCTTATCTTCTTGATCTTCACTTCATATTCATTTTGTTCTCTCTTCAAAACCCTCTTTAGGATACCTTGTGTTTTACTTTTATCCTTCAAAAAGAATACCAAAGTGAAACTAGAATAATAATCAACAATTACAAGACCGTATTTGTTACTGCCATTGCTAATGTAGGTGACCGGTACAAATAGGTCCATGTGCAACATTTCCAAAGGTCTTTTCATTGTCATCATTGTCTTGGATGGATGTGATGCTCCAACTTTCTTTCTGGCTTGGCATGCTCTGTATAATTTGTCCTTCTCAAAAGCAACATCCTTTAGTGTGAGAACGTGACCACCTTTGAGGAGCTTGGAAAGATTCCTCGTCCCAATGTAGCTAGCCGGTGATTCCATATTCAACCCAAGGTGGTTTTAGCAACCAAACAAGCATTTAGGTTAGATCTCTCTTTCTTAGTGAATTCAACAAGATAGATCTTGTCCTCTAAATGCCCTTTGAAAGCTATTGAAGAATGCTTCATCCAAAAAATGGTCACACCATCATCCTCAAAGAGACAACTATAGCCCATTTCACAAAGTTGTGATATTGACATCAAGTTGATGAGGACATCAATGACATACGAACAACGACGACGGAAGACGGCGCGCCAAACCAAGTTGTCACGCCTCCACCTCTCGTCGTCACGCCTTCTCAAGTTATGGACCCATCTTCCGACGAGACGATGACATACAAGGGCCCAATCACTAGAGCTCGAGCCCAGGAATTGAAGATGGTTTTGATGCTAAGGAACGACGGCCCAGGATGACGCCAGCGAAGGCCCAAGTAGGCCAAGTTGCGCGACTACCTCTCCACCGCACGCCTCTCTACTTCAGCCGGCCCTAGATGCCGTGCTCCCCCTATTTAGTCAAGGGTTGTGCCCCTTGTAATCTTTGAGTTTTGTTTTAAGATTAGCTTAGCTATTCATCCGTCTCTCGACGTGAATTCAGAACTCCACCTTCGTGCAATACAGCAGATTGCTCGCCTCTAATTCTTGCTCGTTCTTCGATTGCGCGTAAGAATTGATCCTCATGATCAGGTTGATCTTGTTTACCGCAAGGTTAATATCCTCCGGAAGTTGGTTCAGCGATTGCATTGGCGCTTCGGGCTTGCTCGTCATAGTCGGATCGTGAGGGTCAACATCCACCGAATCGAAGTTATCTACACTCGCCGAAAGATCGGGCACTCTACACCTATCAAGTGGTATCAGATTCCAGTGTTTCTTGGTGAGTTTATCCAAGTCCACATAAACCAAAAACTACAAAAATAATTTTACCCCAATACGGTTTTGAGCCTCGCACTTTTGTTCAATAATTTGCGTTGTTGAGTTTTTGTGCTATCACTTTTGATCGTTGCTGGTACACGGTGTTTCATCGTTTTCTCCTCATCATTGTCATATCCTTCCACCACATCGTGTGTTTTGCCACAATTTGCTTTCCGCCGCATCTGTTGTCTCCGCCTCGCTTTCCTACTTGGCTGCGCGTATTGAGTCTTGCTGAGTTGCGTTTTGGTCAGCCGATCACTTGCCAAATTTTGCCGCCGCACCGTGAGTCCGGGTCAATCACGTGACTCGTTGCATCCAACTCGGTTACGTGGTAAACCGCCCCGCCTCGCCTTGTGTTGTGTTCTGCTCAATCTCCGTTTATCTTTTAATTACCATTTTACCCCTGCCTAAAAAAAAAGTGTGTATGCATTGTTTTTTCTTCACACTCCCCTGACATAGGTTAAAAAAAAAAGAGGGGCAGAAGTAAAAAAAAAGAGAGAGAGAGAAAAAGAGCACTTGAGCACCATAGGCGACACGTTACTGTTCTTTACCCTTCTTCGGATCCGTTTGTTCCGATTCTTCTTCTTTCCTCTTCCACTTGTGCCGGCAGCAATCTTTTCGTGTTTAGCACCTTTATTCAGCTTTGCAGTTATTGCTTGAATTGTGCTAACCCTTGATTGAGTGCAGCCTCCTAGCTCCACAAATTTTCTACTACGAGCAGGTTTTTGTTTCACCACGCAATCGCTCCTCCAATCTTTCACCGGTTTTACCTGTGGTTGTAGTTCACACTTGCGTGCTTGGTAAGGACGGGTAAGGATTTGATAACAGCTTTTTGATTGAGCTTTTCATCCACCACTCACCTCTCGTCGTAGGATCTTTTTCTGTATTACTTGTGTTTCTATGGCAGAAAACAACTCGAAGTCAGAGGAGCTCACCCTCCAAGAAGTCTAGGCGCAGGTTGAAGGTCTACAAAACGACATGAAGACGATGCACGAGAGACTTGACTCCACGATTACTTCGTCGAACGAGTGTTTTGATCAGCTCGACCTTGCTGATACGGCTGCCCACACCACGCTCGCGACGATCATGACTCGTCTTGAGGCCATGTCAACGCAACTTGGGACCATGACGATGCAGCTTACGGAGATGCAAACTGCACGCGACTACGGCGCCGACACCGAGCAGGATGACGCCAATCGTCATGGTCATGCTCGTAGGGTACGTGTTCCTACTAATGATTCTTTTGGCAGAATTAAATTTCATATTCCCACTTTTACTGGCAAATATGATCCGGGTGCTTATCTTGATTAGGAATTAGAGGTTGAACAAAAATTTGCATGCCATGATATCCCTGCTAATTTACAAGTTAAGGCTCCTATTAGTAAATTTACTGAATTTGCTTTACTTTGGTGGCGTGAGTATAGACAAAAATATCCTAATAATGTTCCAGCCACTTGGACGGCATTAAAAGCTGCTATGCGTCGTCGTTTTGTGCCGTCATATTATGCTAGAGATTTGCTTAATCAAATGCAGCGCTTTCAACAAGGTTCACAATCTGTAGAGGATTATTATCAAGCTTTGCAAAAGGGTATGATTCGCTGTGGTTTAGTTGAACTAGAGGATGCTGCTATGGCTCGCTTTAGGGGTGGGTTAAATCATGAAATTTAGAACATTCTTGATTATAAGAATTATGATGATATCACCACCTTGTTTGAATATGCTTGTAAAGCTGAACGTGAAGTGCAGGATCGACAATCTTCGTCAAGACCTAACACTTTTGCAGGGTCCACGGCGTCTTCAGCTCCACGATCGGCGCCTCCTTCCACGTCACGCTACCACACTGCGACCTCGTCCAAGTCGAGTGCTCCACCCATGGCCAGATCTGTCTCAACCGCGCCGTCCTCCTCGTCGTCTGGACGAGCTCGAGATACTCAGTGTTTCCGTTGCAAAGGATTTGGTCATGTGATACGCGATTGTCCAAACAAACGAACTATGTTGATTCGTGATGACGGTGAGTATTCTTCTGCTAGTGATTCTGAGGATACTCTACATACTATGCTTGTCACTAATCATGCAGATAATACGGAGCTTCATGTCGACTCTAGTGCCGCCGACAGGTATGCAACTCTTGTTGTGCAGCGTGTTCTTAGTACACAGGTCGTGCCAGACGAAAAGAATCAGCGCCATAACATTTTTCATATTAAAGGCATTGTGCAAGAACAAGCGGTCCGTATAATCATCGATGGTGGCAGTTGTACCAATTTGGCTAGTACGACCTTGGTGGAGCAATTATCATTGCCAACAAGGAAGCATCCACATCCTTATCACGTTCAATGGCTTAATGATGGAGGCAAAATAAAGGTAACGCGCTCGGTACATGTCCCTTTCTCTCTTGGTGCATATTCTGATTTTGTGGATTGTGATATTGTTCCAATGGAAGCATGCTCTTTGTTGCTTGGACGTCCTTGGCAATATGATGTTGATAGTGTTCATCATGGTCGCTCCAATTATTATTCCTTCATGTTTAAGGGTCAAAAAATTGTTATTGATCCTATGACACCTGAACAAGTTCTAAAAGATGATATTGCTAGAGCGGCAAAAGCTGCAAAATTGATTAAATCACCACCTATTACACCTGTTCAACCTGAGATCAAATTGCATAACCCTATATTGCTTGCTACACGTACTGATTTTGATGAGTTACATGATGCTAATCTGCCCTGCTATGCGCTAGTTTGCTCTCGTATGCTTGTTTCATTAGATGAGGCACCTATGTTGCATATTCCTCCTGCTATTGCTAACCTTCTGCAGGACTATAAAGATGTTTTTCCCGCTGAATTGCCACCGGGTCTTCCTCCTATTCATGGCATAGAACATCAGATTGATTTAATTCCAGGCGCACAGCTTCCTAATCGCACCCCGTACCGTACAAATCCTGAGGAGACAAAAGAAATTCAGCGTCAAGTGCAAGCATTGCTGGATAAAGGTTACATTCGTGAGTCTCTCAGTCCTTGTTCGGTTCCTGTTTTGCTTGTTCCTAAGAAAGATGGTTCTTGGCGTATGTGTGTAGATTGTCGTGCAATTAACAATATTACAATTCGTTATCGATATCCTATACCACGCCTTGATGATATGCTTGATGAACTTAGTGGTGCCATAATTTTCTCTAAGGTTGATTTGCGTAGTGGTTACCATCAGATAAGAATGAAATTAGGAGATGAATGGAAAACGGCTTTTAAAACTAAATTTGGCTTGTATGAATGGTTGGTTATGCCGTTTGGATTGTCTAATGCTCCTAGCACTTTTATGCGCTTAATGAATGAAGTTCTTCGGCCTTTCATTGGAATATTTGTTGTTGTCTATTTTGATGATATCCTTATATATAGCAAATCCATGAATGAGCATTTAGATCATTTGCATGCTGTTTTTGATGCTTTGCGTGCTGCTCGCTTATTTAGGAACATGGAAAAATGCACTTTTTGCACGCAACGTGTTTCGTTTCTTGGCTATGTTGTTACTCCACAGGGCATTGAGGTGGATAGCAGCAAGGTGGACGCCATTCAGAGTTGGCCACAACCGACGACGGTCACACAGGTTTGTAGTTTTCTTGGTCTTGCAGGCTTCTATCATCATTTTGTGCGGGATTTCAGTTCTATTGCTGCACCATTACATGAGCTGACCAAGAAGGGTGCGCCATTTGAGTGGGGTGCACCACAGGACGATGCATTCAACACTTTAAAGGAACGGTTAACTCACGCTCCTCTCTTACAATTGCCTAATTTTGATAAAGTGTTTGAATTGGAATGTGATGCTAGTGGAATTGGTTTAGGTGCTGTTTTGTTACAAGATCATAAACCCATTGCTTATTTTAGTGAGAAGTTAAGTGGTGCTGCTCTTAAATATTCCACTTATGATAAAGAACTTTATGCTTTAGTAAGAACTTTGCAAACATGGCAGCATTATTTATGGCCTCGCGAATTTATTATTCATTCTGATCATGAGGCTTTGAAACATATTAGAACCTAGACTATCTGAACCGTCGGCATGCTAAATGGGTTGAATTTATTGAATCTTTTCCATACATCATTAAACATAAAAACGGGAAGGAAAATGTGATTGCCGATGCTTTGTCTCGTCGTTATACAATGCTGTCCCAATTAGACTTTAAAATCTTTGGTTTGCAAGCTTTGAAAGATCAGTATGTGAATGATGCTGATTTTCATGATATTATGATGCATTGTAAGGATGGCAAACCTTGGGGGAAATTTCATATGCAGGATGGGTTCCTGTTTCGTGCTAACAAGCTGTGTATTCCAGCTAGCTTGGTTCGTCTTTTGTTGTTACAGGAGGCGCATGGAGGTGGTCTTATGGGTCATTTTGGCGTTTTCAAGACACATGAGGTGTTGGTCGATCACTTCTTTTGGCCACGGATGCGTCGTAATGTTGAGCGCCTTGTTGCCCGCTGTACTACATGTCAAAAAGCTAAATCCCGTTTGGGTAATCATGGTTTGTATATGCCCTTACCTGTTCCCTCTTCTCCTTGGCATGATATTTCGATGGATTTTGTTTTGGGATTGCCTCGTACTAAGAAGGGAAGGGACAGTATTTTTGTGGCGGTTGATCGTTTCTCTAAAATGGCTCACTTTATACCTTGTCATAAAACTGATGATGCCTCCAATGTTGCTGAATTGTTCTTTAGAGAGATTGTTAGACTGCATGGAATTCCTAAAACAATTGTCTCTGATCGTGATGCTAAGTTTCTTAGTCACTTTTGGCGTTCTCTTTGGAATAAATTAGGAACTAAGCTGCTGTTTAGTACTACTTGTCATCCTCAAACTGATGGGCAAATAGAGGTAGTAAATAGAACTTTGTCTGCTATGCTTAGAGCTGTTCTAGATAAAAATTTGAGACGTTGGGAAGATTGTTTACCTCATGTTGAATTTTCTTATAATCGTGCTACACATTCTGCCACTAAAATGTGTCCTTTGGAGGTTGTTTATGGCTATGTTCCTAGGGCGCCTATTGATTTGTTTGCTATTGATGCTGAAGATGAACCAAATGTTGATGTTATTGCTCATATTGATCACATGAAACAATTGCATGAAGAAACACAACACAACATTGCCGTTGCTAATAAGAAGTATCAAGTTGCTGGTAGTAAAGGTAGAAAACATGTTTCTTTTGAACCTGGTGATTTGGTTTGGTTGCACTTGCGTAAAGATAGATTTTCTACTTTGCGTCGTTCTAAATTGATGCCTCGTGCTGCTGGTCCTTTTAAAGTGCTAACCAAGATTAACGATAATGCTTATGTTCTTCACTTGCCCATGGAGTTTGGTGTTTCCACTAGTTTTAATGTTGCAGATTTGAGACCATATTTGGATGAGGATGATGCGTTGCCCTCAAGGACGACTTCGCTTCAAGAAGGGGAGGATGATGAGGACATCAACGACATACGAACAACAACGACGGAAGACGGCGCGCCAAACCAAGTTGTCACGCCTCCACCTCTCGTTGTCGCGCCTTCTCAAGTTATGGACCCATCTTTCGACGAGACGACGACGTACAAGGGCCCAATCACTAGAGCTCAAGCCCAGGAATTCAAGATGGTTTTGATGCTAAGGAACGACGGCCCAGGATGATGCCCACGAAGGCCCAAGTAGCCCAAGTCACGCGACTACCTCTCCACCGCACGCCTCTCTACTTCAGCCGGCCCTAGATGCCGCGCTCCCCCTATTTAGTCAAGGGTTGCGCCCCTTGTAATCTTTGAGTTTTGTTTTAAGATTAGCTTAGCTATTCATCCGTCTCTCGACGTGAATTCAGAACTCCACCTTCGTGCAATACATCAGATTGCTCGCCTCTAATTCTTGCTCGTTCTTCGATTGCACGTAAGAATTGATCCTCGTGATCAGGTTGATCTTGTTTACCGCAAGGTTAATATCCTCCGGAAGTTGGTTCAGCGATTGCATTGGCGCTTCGGGCTTGCTCGTCGTAGTCGGATCGTGAGGGTCGACATCCACCGAATCGAAGTTATCTACACTCACCGAAAGATCGGGCACTCTACACCTATCACAAGTTGTACCCTAGACCATTCACAAGATAAGCATTACCAATTGAAAGGTCATGGGTGATGTCACACCTAAGATGGCTCCAAATGAGCTAGCTGAATTGAAGAAGCAATTGAATGAGTTACTGGAGAAAGGTCTTATTCGGCCAAGTACTTCACCTTGGGGCTGTCCCGCCATTTTTGTGAAGAAGAAGGACAAGTCTCTGCGTCTCGTTGTTGATTATCGGCCTCTCAATGAAGTCACAATCAAGAATAAGTACTCGCTGCCCACGTATTGATATTGTTTTTTATCAATTGGTTGGTGCCAAGGTCTATTCAAAAATTGACCTTCGGTCGAGTTATCATCAGATAAAGATTAGAGCGGAAGATATTCCAAAGACTGCATTCTCTACTAGATACAGATTATTCGAATATCTAGTGATGTCCTTTGGATTGACAAATGCCCCTGCCTATTTCATGTATCTCATGAATTCAGTCTTCATGCCAGAGCTGGACAAATTCGTGGTGGTATTCATTGATGACATTCTCATCTATTCGAAGTCCAAGGAAGAACATGTCGAACATCTCTGTATTGTTCTTCAGCGTCTACGGGATCACAAGCTATTTGCAAAATTCAACAAGTGTGAGTTTTGGTTGGGCCGTGTGTCATTCCTTGGTCACGTAGTATCCGCCGAAGGCATCTCTGTAGACCCTTGCAAGGTTCAAGATGTGCTAGATTGGAAGCCACCGAAAACTGTCCATCAAATTCATAGTCCTCAGACTAGCTGGATATTATCGGAGATTCATTCCCAATTTCTCTCAGTTGACCAAGCCCATCACCGAGCTACTGAAAAAGGATAAGAAGTTTGATTGGAGCAATAATTGTGAAGAAGCATTTCAGAAATTGAAGAAATTATTGACTACTGCCCCAGTATTGGCTCAGCCAGACATCACCCAGCCGTTCGACGTATATTGTGATGTGTCTGGGATAGGACTTGGATGTGTGCTCATGCAGGATGATCGTGTCATTGCCTATGCATCTCGACAACTGCGGAAGCACGAAGAGCATTATCCGACTCACGATTTGGAACTAGCTGCCATTGTACTTGCACTAAAAATCTAGAGGCATTATTTGCTCGGTAATTTAGTGCACATCTATACAGATCACAAGAACTTAAAGTACATCTTTACTCAGACTGATCTGAATATGAGACAACGTCGATGGCTGGAGTTAATCAAGGACTATAATCTGGAGATTTATTATCACCGAGGCAAGGCTAATGTGGTCGCCGACGCTTTGAGTTGGAAGATACACTACAATAATCTAGTGATAGACCGCAGTGTGAAGCTAGTTTCATCGAACCAAGCTTACATGTATAGCCTACCCTAGTGATCAGCAATCTTATTATTCACTCCACCATTCGAGATGAAGTCATTGCTGCACAAAAGCAAAATGTTGGAATGAAGCACATATGGGAGAACATTAAGAGTGGCAAGGCAAAATGCTTCACACAAGATTCAGATGGTACTCTGGTTCAATAACCGTCTAGTAGTACCCAAGGATTTCGAGCTTCGTCAAAAAATCTTGGATGAAGCCCATCACTCTAAATACTCTATTCATCCTGGAAGTAATAAGATGTACCAGGATTTGAAGAAAAATTTCTGGTGGACCTGAATGAAGCGAGAAGTTGCTCGGTATGTCATGGAATGTGACACTTGCCAGAGAGTTAAGGCTGACCATATGAAGCAAGCTGGACTACTTCAGCCATTGAGTATTCCCGCCTGGAAATAGGAAGACATCAGCATGGATTTCATTGTTGGCCTCCCTCTCACTTCACAAAAGCATGATTCAATTTGGGTCATTGTGGACAGACTCACAAAATCTGCTCACTTCCTACCAGTCAACACCAGAGACAGCGTACGACAGTATTCAGAACTATACATAGCAAGAATTCTATGTCTCCATGGAGTACCCAAGACCATTGTTATAGATTGTGGCTCGTAATTTGTCGCTCATTTCTGGGAACAACTGCATGCATCTCTAGGTACCAAGTTGATTCGGAGTTCTGCTTATCATGCCGCTACTGATGGACAAACGGAGCGTGTCAACTAGATTTTGGAAGATATGCTTAGAGCCTATGTTTTAACGCATGGTGGTAACTGGGATGAGTACTTACCATATGCGGAATTCTCATACAACAACAGTTACCAAGAGAGTGTAAAAATGTCCCCTTTTGAAGCACTTTACGGTTGGAGTTGTAGAACACCGTTAAACTGGTCCGAATTGGGAGAAAGAGTAACTTTTGGTCCTGATCTTGTCAAGAATGCAGAAGAAAAGGTTCGGACAATTCAAGCAAATCTTAAGGCTGCTAAATGTCGTCAAGAGAAGTATGCAAACCGACGACGTAGGCCACTGTTTTTCAACAAGGAAGATTTTGTCTATCTCCGAGTATCACCGATGAAGGGCATTCAGCGTTTTGGAATCAAAGGAAAGTTAGCACCCCGCTATATCAGCCCTTTCAAAATCTTGGAGAGATGTGGACAAGTCACCTACAAGTTGGAGTTACCCCCAAATCTATCTGGAATACATAGCATGTTTCATGTGTCACAACTAAAACGGTGCCTCAAACCTCCAATAGATATTGTCTTGGAAGAGTATGATCATCTTCAGTCGGACCTCACTTATTCCGAACGACCAATAAAAATCCTTGATGAAAAAGGACGCACAACCCGCAAAAGAACCATCAAATTCTATAAAATGCAATGGAGTAACCACTCAGAAGATGAATCCACCTGGGAATCGGAAGAATTTCTGAGTACTCATTACTCGGAATTTTGGTCTTCGTTCATAGGTAAAATTTATGCCCCTCTCTAGTCTGCTTTGTTCTTAATCTCGGGACGAGATTTCTTTAAGGAGGGAGGGCTGTGACACCCAGGTGTCTCTTTTTCTTGCCTAGCACAAATTGCCAAAATTTTTAGCTCAAGTAAGAAGCATGAAATAATAGGGACAACTTAAAATGGAATTTTCTCAAAGCTAAGTTAAATCTCTACAAGTAAAAGTTTAAAGCAAATAAAACTTTCTATAAAACATAGGCCAATTAATTACATCAGAATTATAAAAATAAAATAAAATAGAATTTGGGGCCAAAAACCAGATTTTTATTCCATTAAGAAATCAATCAAATAAATAAATTAAACCTAAAAATGATTTAACTTTAATTATTAATTTCAACTAAATAAATTCTTATCTGGACTGATAGACTTCACTAATAAATTCCCCATTGTTCTAAAAGCCCAAATATAAAATTTTATTCATATTAGAGGCTTATAGCATAGGGAAATTAAACAAACTAAAAACTAGGGACCTTTTTCAGAACATTTCAAAAGCTGGAGGGCCCCTCTGCAAAAATTCGTCTTTTTCCTCCCGTCTCCCGCCCGCACGCGCCAGCGCGAATCCCCGCCGCCCGCTCTGCCACCCTCGGAACTCGGTCCTGCACTTCCGCGCCTCACCACTCGCCGTCGTGACTTCACCTCTGCCATTCGGCCACTAGCCGTCATGCGATGGAGTTCCTTTTGCTCTGCCCGAAGTCATCATGCCTCTGCCGCGGCCATGGTTCCCGACGCCGGCTGCTGCTGCCCTTCTCTGCTGCCTGGGAACTCATAGCCGCACTAGCGCGCACAGCTCGCCCCTTCACATCATCGTCGCCTCGCTGCTGTTTCCCCGCTCGCCAACACGTCGCAAAGTGCCAACGTCGCGAGTTGCTTTCACCGCATAGGGACTCGCCGCCATGGAAGTTGCCGACCGGTCTCCTCGCGGCCAGCCGCTCCCCGTCCTCCGACCGCATGAGAAGCCGCGCACAACTCTTCTGTCACCTCGCAACTGCCCACTCGGTCATCACTGCACGCCGCTAGCCGCCATGCTCGTGCGTCACTTTCCCTCTGCCCAATGCCGCCATGGCCATGGCAGAGCACTGTCGTCTCTGTGCGCCCAACGACTCCCGATAGCTCGGCAGCCCTCAAACTAGCGCACAAAACCCCCACGAGCCCGTGGCCACCCCAAGTGACCAACCCCGACCTATAAAACCCCCTGCCTTCCCTCAGTTCCGCGTCCCCTGTTCTCAGGCCATTAGCACCGAGCTTGTGCTCAAACTCTTTCCCCCTCTCCAGTGCCCCTCAGCCAAGGGCAGCACTGCAAAACATCACGCAAGAACACCAGTCCACTTCCCACGCCTATCGCTGACCACCACCGTTCTCGGCCTGATGGAATTTGACCAAGATTAAAGGAGGAACTTCAAGTAAGCTCCATTGGCGCCGCCGCAAAATTCTTCCCTTCTGGTGAGCCGTACACCTTCCTTCCTCTTCGCGCGTATACTCAACTCATACCCACTGGTGCCTAACCTACTGCCCTCTTGTTTCCGAGCACAAGATCGCCAGCATGGCTCCTTTCCCTGGCTGACCCCCCCCCTCTGCGCCGCTGTGCCCGAGCTGCCTCGCCGATGAGCACCACCTTCCAGCCCTCTTCGGTGGATGAAGACCCGATGCCGATCCCCGACATGCCGCCGTGAAGCTCTAGGAGCCAGCCGCACACCTTTTCCTGCCTCGAGCGTAAATCGCGACATCGCTAAACTTCAAGCTTCCGCCACCGCTCATCGCCGACTTGTTTCCGGTGAGTTTTCCACCTCGCGATCACCATCACTAGCTTCGCCTTCACGTGCTGAGCCCAGCCATGCCATCGTGACGAGCTTTTGCCCCTCGACGCGCCCACCGGCGAGCCCCGGCCGCGCACCGCCGCGCTCAGGCACAGCTGCCTGGCAGCTGAGCTGGTGCCTATTTGGCAGCCTACATGGCAAACATGTGGCGCTGACGTGTTTAAATTAAAACCAAAATAATTCTAGAAAACAGCTTAAACTTCTAAAATGCATAGTAAAGTCATTTTAAGTCCAAATCACCTTAAACCAATTTTGTTAGCTTCATACTAATGTGCTTTATTTTAGTAAAATGATAACTAGCTGTCTTTGTCAATATATTTTAATTAATTAAATCACTTATGTAAACACTAATTAATTCCTTAATAATTCTAGGAATGGAATTTAATTCTAATCTTTTGCATACACTGTTATTCCATATTAATACACCACCCTGATTTTTGGTTAAGTTAGTTCTATAGTATATAATACTCTATTAATTATGTAATGCTTTGAGTTAAATATATGCTAGTAAATAGAATAATACAATTCAGAGGCTGTAACTTGGCAAAAATGCAATTCATATATGTCCCTGTTCATGATAAATCACTCAAGTTCAGAATTAATTGTTTACTATTTTAATTGCTTACTTGTTTTTAAAAACTATAACAACCCTAATTAACTGATTAACACACATAAAATGATGAAATTCTAATTTGTTTCTTTAAAGCATATGGCTTTGAGAACTTGTTAATAAGGTTGTTAGCACCAAAACACTAATGCAATATCCATCCATCATATCATTGCATGTGACAGTGTTGTGATAATACCGTTAAATCCATTGTTCATCAATAGGTAGCGACACTCAGGAGCTGGAGCCCGACATCCAGCATGACCAAGAGCCTGAAGAGCAAGAGACTGTAGTTGCTAACACTAGCGTGGATCCAGGTAAGCCCCGGTTTGCATTAGCCTCCTTGTAAAGTTTTGCTAGTTTATATCACTACTAGTGTCTATGTTTAATTGTTGCATTAGGTCATAGGACTTGATTGGAACCCACCTTGCATGTCACCCAAATGACTTATATTGCTATTATTAGAAACTTGGTAGACTCGGTACTAAACTGCTATGCTTAGTAATTAATAGTCTCGGTAGAAATTATTACTATGGAATAGTTTGACCACTAAATTGAACTTATAAAAGATGTTTACTTTTGATATATGGCTGGGCAGGGATGATGCATGTGTAGGTTTGCAGCAACACATGGGTGTTGACTGTGGTAGCCCTATCTTGCCCACCCTAGGACCCGTTCGTGGTCGGCCCCTTGATCAAGTTTCGAATAGTACCGAATGCATGCTAGTTTCATGGGCACTAGTAAACCGATGTAGCATTAAAGATCGCTTACATCAAGGACGGTCAAGGTGCGTTGGTCTTATGACCCCTCGGCTGCTAAAGTCGGCGGTCCATACCACGAAGTACTGTTGGCAGGACGGCATGCCCACTCGACGTCACCACACCAGGGTCTGGATGTGGGTGGTTTTTCTCGTGAAAGGTTACCATATACGACCTTAATTGGTGCGTATGTGTCGTGTACTTCGGGTTTTCCCAGCTGGTGTAAATCGATTGCAATTATTGTCCCTCGTAGTAATGAGTATCACTTGGTCACCGCGCCAATCACGTAGTTGCACATGATATTATGGATATGGATCTGTATTGGTTATTACTGATTATTATTAATGCTCTATTGTTGTACTTACTTTATATATTGTTTTATTATTATTGCAACTAAAGTTATATTTCATCTCAACCCATATAACTTGAAAAATAAAACTTGATAGAACTAATAGGTTGCTTAGTGTGAGTCCCTTCAAACAAGCCACCTATTAGAGCCATGGCATGTCTAGGTTTTGACGGGTAAGTCTTGCTGATTAATTAGTACTCAGGCTTTATGCTTATGTGGTTTTCAGGTACTGAAGAGATAGATTTGCATGTAGATGTGTTGCCTTGGGACATGCAAGTCCCTGAGGGTTGGACTGCCCACTGGGAGTCTGACCTTCCGCCACAGTGACTATTGTGTGTTGCTAGGGTGATGGTTCCTCGGGCATGAATCATCACTATGCTATATCGTCGAGCTCATAGTCCTTATCGTTATTTTGCTTCCGCTATTTTTGAAACCTCATGGACCTGTAATTCCGCTACACTTTGATGTAATAATTAAACTTAAATATTGGATCATTGTTGTATTATCAACTGTCTGCGTTATCAGCTCCTTCGGGACCTCGATCCTCCAGGAAGGGTGCCTCGCTGACGTAGCATTAAATGCTTGCATTGGAACACGGCTATGGTGCGTTAGTCTTTTGACTCTTCTGTTGCTGGAGTGGGCCATACCGTGAAGTACTGCTGGCAGGACGGCATGCCCACTCGACATCACTGGATCCGGGTGAAGGTGTATGTGTTTCTTGTGAAAGGTTGCCATATACTACCTTAATTGGTGCGTATGTGTCATGTATTTCGGGTTTTCCCAGCTAGAGTAAATCAATTGTAATTGTTGTCCCTCGTAGTAATGAGTACCGCTTGGTCACCACGCCAATCACGTAGTTGCACATGATACTATGGAAATGGATTATGTTGGTTACTGATTGATTATTATCATTACCGCTCTTATGTTGTACTTACTTTATGTTCTATTTTTTTACCGTATGATGCTTCACTAAAGTTACATTTCTGCTCTACCCAATTAAATTGAGAAATTAAAACTTGATAGAACTATATGTTGCTTAGTGCGAGTCCTTTCAAACCAGCCACCTATTAGAGCCGTTGCATGTCTAGGTTTTTGACGGGTAAGTCTTGCTGAGTAATTAGTACTCAAGCTTTGTGCCTCTGTGGTTTTCAAGTATTGAAGAGATAGAATTGCTTGTAGATGTGTTGCCTTGGGACATGCAGGTCCCTGAGGGTTGGACTGCCCACTAGGAGTATGACCTGCCGCCACAGTGACTGTTATGTGCTGCTAGAGTGATGGTTCCTCGGGCATGAATCATCACTATGTTGTATCGTCGAGCTCATAGTTCTTATCATTATTTTGCTTCCGCTGTTTTCAAAACATCACAAACTTGTATTTCTGCTACACTTTGATGTAATAATTAAACTAAAATTTAGACCATTGTTGTATTATCAAGTGTGTGCGTTATCAGCACCTTCGGGACCTCGATCCTTCGGGAAGGGGCGCCTCACCTAGACCGGTTAGGTGTTGGTGATCGAACCTAGTGTGATTGGTTGTGAAGGCCATCACATATTTGTACACGGTTTGAGCCTGCCGTTGAAAGAGGCACCGCTAGTGAGCGCCTATGTCGGCTCGGGAAGTCCGGCAAGTTCTTGAGGGAGGCGAGCTTGTGCCATGATGGCAGCGGTGACGCGCACCATTATAAGCTTCATGATCATTGATGATTGGATCCCCGTGGTATGGATGTTTTGGTTATAGATGACAACTATGAAATTGTGGGCTCACATCTACACGAGTGTTGTCTTTGTAGGAATCATCTCTTAACTCTATTGCAAATCATATGGATGGTGCTGTCCTTGGCGATTGATGACAATGACCGCAAGCATGGAGGCTTGTGAACTTGATGGAGTCCAAGGGTTGATGGAGATGGATCAAAGTGGAAAACAAGCTATGGTGCAAGTATTTGGAACACTTGAGTAGTTGTTAGGTCTTTGAGTCCATAGGAAAAACCGGACTATCAAGGGGGTCTAGGTCATTCTCTTAGGTCATGTCTAGTCGGTGATGTGCAAGGTTGCTCGATGAAATCACAGGCACTAGGTGACAGTGGAGAAGCCAAGGAGTTGTTTGGAGAAGCCGGGAAACCAAGTCAAGCCAGGACAACGAGTTTCAGCTTCTGGACATAGAGACCGGACAGAGGGGTCAGTGGAGACCGGACTGTACGATCACTATAGGAGTTTTCCAGGACTTAGCACGAGAACCAGGACTCTGTCAGTAGGAGTGCAGGGAGGCAGAAGAGGTGCATTTCATGGAGGCTCCTGGAATGGAGAGAGAAGGTGGACCGAATGGTCCGGTCCAGTGACCGGACAGTCCGGTCATTACAGGAATTTACCTGGACAGAGGAAGCCAACGGCTGAGGAGAGCCGTTACAGAGTGACCGGACAGTCCGGTCAGGCAGTGACCGGACAGTCCGGTCAGGCAGTGACTGGACAGTTCGGTCAGTGTATCCAAAAAGGCAATGTCATGGAGAAATGGCTAGTTTGAGGTTGGGAGCCTATATAACTTTGTTGTTGGGGTCTTGGAGACCTCTCTTGGCCAGTGAAATAGCTGAGAGCATTTGGTAAGGTCCAAGAGGAAAAGAGGAGAGAACTAGGAGGAGATATTGCATATCTTAAGAGTGCTAGAGAAGAGTAGCTTGAGCATCTTGAACATATAAGGCTAGGGTGTCCTTAAGGGTGTGATCTAGATTGTTACTCTTGGTCTATGGTGAGACCTACACCGGTTAGGTGTCGGTGATCGAGCCTATCATAATCGGTTGTGAAGGTCGTCATATGTTTGTACATGGTTTGAGCCCACCATTAGAAGGGGCATCGCTAGTGAGCGCCCGTGCCGGCTCGGGGAGTCCAACAAGTTCTCGAGGGAGGCGACCTTGTACTTTGTGCAGCAGTGACGCACACCGTGTCTTCACTCGAGGAGTGATTGCGGGTTCGTGGGCGGGAACTTCACTTGGTGGCGGGAGGGACCGGGACTCCGGCGGGAGTGGTCCAATAGGAGAAGGGAAAGGCGCCATCCTTCCGAGACCTCGGGAAAAAATTATGAGCATTCCTTGACCCTCTCTTTACTATTCCGCATTTGTGTGCTCTAGTGAGTAGGGTGAATTGTGGCTTGCATAGGCTAGTGTGATTGGCTTCCGTATTTTATCTTATCGTGAACACTAGCATGTGTAGGGTCTTGGCCTACTAGACTTGTTTGGATTTCCTTATCTTGTTAGACTTAAGTAGCAAAATTGAATTATTTGGAGTCATGAGCGGCTTACAGATTCACCCCCCCCCTCTCTAGGTACGCCTTCAGTCCTTACAAGTGGTATTAGAGCCAAGTGCTCATCTTTGAGGCTTCACCACCTTGAGTAAGGATGCCGGGACCGGTGGGGAGCGTTCCTATATTCAATGGTGGGGACTATGCTTATTGGAAGGCTTGCATGCAAGCCTACCTTCAGTCCCTTGATCCAGAGATATGGTCAGTCACTCACGAGTCTGATGCGAATGTGAACCTACTTGAGCCTGACTACATTAAGTGTAATGCTAAGGCCAAGAATGCTTTGTCCTTGCATTTCTAAGGATGTTTTTGCTCAGCTAGATGCTAGTACTACAACACATGGTATCTAGACTGAGATTTAGGGTCTCTATGAGGGCACTAGTGACGTCAAAGAGGAAAGATACTATATGCTGAAGAACAAGTATGATCACTTCACTAGATTGCCACATGAGAGAGCTAACACTATTTATTCTCATTTTCATGTACTTGTGGAGGAGATTAATGCACTTGGGGATGATTTCAAGATGAAGCCCGCGAGGTGATAAGAAGATTCTTGAGGCTATTCAAAGAACCCAAGTATGAGTCTATCATCACCTTCATCTTACAAGGTGACCTCAAGACCAAGACCATGAAGGAAGTAGTTGGCAAGATCACCACCTTCGAGAGCTATCAATTGGGGTTGGATGATCCTCATCCATTAAATCTTGCTCTACCGGCTGACAAGCAAGAATCTAGCAAGAGCAAGAAGAACAAGAAGAAGGTGATCATTGAGGATGATGATGAAGACGATGATGATGAGGGTGAGTTGACCGAAGACTTGGCTCTTCTCATGAGGAAGATGAAGAACTTCAAGAACAAGTTTGCTTCCAAGTCAAGAGGCAAGTGCTTCAATTGTGGCTCAAAGAATCACTTTATCCGAGAGTGCCCAAAGCCCAAGAAAGAAGCATTCAAGTCACAAGATTCAAGTGATGAAGAAGAAGAAGATCCCAAGGCCAAGCACAAGAAGAAGAGGTACTTCAACAAAGACAAAAGCAAAGGCAAAGCTCAAGACTACAAGAAGAAGTTCTCTCGCAAGGCACTTATTGGAGAGTAGACAAGCGACAATTCAAGTGATGAGTTCTCTTCCTCAAGTGATGAAGAAGTGGCCGGTCTAGCCATGGTCAAGACTACACCTCCATGAGCTCTTCCTCCACCTCCCACGTGCCTCATGGCCGCGAGCCAACTTGGGGAGAGTGAGGATGAGAGCAGCGATAATAGCGATGATGAGGAGCACACGTGTGCCGAGTTGTGGAGCATGCTTGAGCAAGCCCACGACATCGCCATCAAGAAGTCCAAGATGTTGGAGGTGGTAAGAAAAAAGTGTATGTTGGCTAAGGACCGTGTTGCCGAGCTTGAGAGTGAGCTCAAGTACCTTGTCACATCTCATGAGGCCCTAAACAAGAGTTATGACAAACTCAAGGATGATCATGTAGAGCTTCATCTAAGAATGATGCTTCTACTATGTGTGATGAACTAACCACCTCGGTTGAGGTTTCTTCTCTTGATCCACTTGTTTTGAAGGAATATCACAAGCTCAAGGAAGAGAGGAAGATGGTTATGGACGGCTTTGAGAGGCTCACACGAGGTAGAGCCATCCACAAGGAGATCCTTGGGAGGAACCTTGTGAACAATGTCTCCCACTGTGGACTTGGCTCATATCCCACCGCCATCAACATCATAGGGACGAGTGATTCCATCCCCGCATGGATCAAACCCCTTCTCGCCGATGACTACTATTACGAGAGGTGTTGCAAGGATGGCTACACCACCAAGGATTGTCCCATGGTGAGAAATTCCATTGTTTTGCCTAATGCTAACTTCCTCCATGAGAACACACATTTCAAGCTTTTTAGGAACAAGGATGGTAAGGTGAAAGCTAAGGCTTTGGGACCACCAAATAAGAAGAGGAAGGTCAAGAGCATATGGGTGCCTAAGTGCATTGTTGATCTTGAGAGATCGGCTACCTACAAGTGGGTGCCCAAGATCAAGACCTAGATGGTGGTGGTGGTGGACCGAGTGCTTTCATGAAGATCATGTGAAGTCCGCCACAAGTGACTTGGATCTCAATGACCTATCTACTCATGAGAGAGGTAACCGTGATAGTTCTTAGTAGTTGTAGTGTGTTTTTTATTCTCTTGCATTGCATGGTAATTAGGACTCCTTTGTGACTAGTATGCTTTGCATCCATGCATGTGTAAATAACTAAAAGAAAAACACATAAAAATTAGTCAATGTCTAACCCATCCAAGATAGCTATAAGCAAGGGGGAGTGCTTGAGATGGTTGTTTGATTTCTATCAAGGCAAGGGCATGGCTTATAGTGAGTAAGCTTGAGAGGGGATGAAACTTGACATTGTTAGATTTCCTTTGTGTTTTGTTCTTTAATATTGCTTGCATTCACATGGCATGTTTACTTTCATTGCATATGTAAATTGCTTGTTGCATGCATCATATAGGAAACACAAAGGAGGCTTGTCACATTTGGAGATTTGTGCCTCATACTCTATATGAGATTACATCTCCGTAAGTGTGACCAAAGGAAAGGATTGTGCTTCATGCCCATTGAGCAAGCTCTTATGAACTCCGAGGTTAAATCAACTCGCGTGGTTCCTGGACTAAGGCTCATACATACCCTCTGGTTCTTATTTGCCTTGGTTCTTATTTGCTCGATCCTTCATTTGGCATTTGCGAAAACTATGAGCCCATAGAGTGCCACTATTTGAAAATGAGTGTTTGAGAGTTCCCTCTATATTCTAGGTGCAGTGTTGTCTTGTGTGTTTAGCGAGGGCACTTGAAAAATGGAGAATTTCCTTGACTCAGCAAAATTCTGATAGTGACCATACGGTCTGGTTCGATGACCGTACAATCCGGTCTGTGCAGCAATGCATAGTGCTTCGGGGAGAAATGGAGACCACACAGAACCATTCTTAAGATCGGACAGTCCGGTCTGCCCATGCTCTGGTTTTCCAGAATCCCCGAAGTGACCGGACAGTCTGGTCTAATGAGCGGACGGTTCGGTCACTACAGTTGATCGTGCGATATGGCTTCTGATCTAAACCATCAATACTATTCTTGTTGAATCTCGGCCGTCGACGAAGGTTTGACCTAGGCCAAAATCTTGTCAGTTCCTTTGGACCCTTCTTCGTTTCTCCAGTTTCCACTGAGAACGTCAACCCTCTGTAGCCTTCTCTCCCGTCGATGACGCCTCCGCCCTCACCGCCGCCGCACCGACCAGGCCGAGCCGCCGCGCTGCCTCAGCCACCCGTACCGCCGCACGCACCCGCACTCGCCCTCGCCCTCATGCACAGAGCAGCCGCAGCAGCCGCGCGCCTCCAGCTGCGTCGCCACCTCACCGCCTCGCTGCCTTGCCGCGCCGCACCACCTCCAGCGCCGCCAGCAGCAATAGCAGCACCGTCCCCACTCCCGTGTGCGCGCGCCCCAGAGCCAAGCTCCATCTCCACCAATTTCTAGGGCAAGGGTTGTCTCACCCTCCTCGCTCCCCATAACCAAAAAGTTCAAGACTTGATTTTTCGGTGATCGGAGAGCGTTCCATGGTGTTTGTTCTTCTCGGCGTGTTGGATTCTTCTCCCAGGGTATTGAGCTATCTCCCATTCATCGTTGTATGCCCTAATTTCGAGCAATTTAGTTAATTGATGCAATTAGCACTAATTCTCATCATTAGTTACATTAATGAATTAGTTAGCTCAACCTAGGTTGCAATTAATTTCCTGCATATCTATTAATTGCAATTCTAGGGTTTATCTCCTGTCTAGTCTACAGTTAGATGTCATTACCATTATTTTGACTGTACACTAGATGACTCGCACCAGTCACTTATAGTCGATGATCACTGTTGTTACTTTGCATAATTGTCTAGCGATCATGTTCTTCATTCAGTGCTAGGACTTCTATTGCGTAGTCTTTCCTAGCGGTGCTTTGCTTGTAGATGTATTAGGACTCTATGCTTATCCCATCTATACCTATGTGCGTGCAGTGACAGCAGCAGCAGACAGAGATGGCAGGGTCAGGACAGGACAAGGGCAAGGGGAAGATGCCTAAGAAGCCCAAGACCAAGAAGAGACCGAGACTGGACACAGAGTCAGAGAGAGCCCGAAGGTTGGCTCAGCACTTGGACGCCATGGAGCAGTCATGCAGAACACCTGGCTCTCGTCTGAGGATCAGCTAGCCAGCTGAGGACCAGGGCTTTAGGAGGAGCACCGGCAGAGGACTACACCTCTAGCAGTCAGAGTTGTGCCACCGCCATGGCCACAATGTACTCTGGTTTCCCGTCAGGGGAGATCGTCGAGAACTATGGATCAGGGATCCTCCAGGTAGCGGGAGGAGTCTGAGGAGCTTGTTGAGGAGGCCGATGAGTCAGAGGAGGAGGCAGAGAAGACTGTTCCCCAGAGGACAGCTCACCGGGCAGGAGACCCGAGGTGCACCTGTGAGGTGTGCACAAGGAGGCTGCAGAGACTGGTACAGGCAGCCGGAGAGCTGGATATCCTCAAGGTTCCTGCAAAGGACCTGAAGGTACTTCGGTTTGTGTCCTTTGAGCAGTGGGTGCCAGTTCCCTGGACCCTGCTGTCAGAGAGAGGTACTGGACGGTGTTCCAGAGGAGGGTAGGAGAGGGCCTGAGACGTTGTGTGGCATTGAGGACTAGAGACAGGGTGCTTGTACCATAGCAGTACACCACGTACCAGGCCATGAGGAGGGCCACAGGCACAGACATGGAGCAGTACTTTTTGTACCTGCCAGGACTAGCTGAGCTAGTCACTGCTCCACTCAGGTTCAGGGAGGACGTGGTCCTCGACTTCTACGCGACGCTGTGGGTTGCCAGAGACCGCTCAGAGTTTTTATTCCTGTTCAGAGGGCAGCCACAGCGAGTCACGAGGAAGGACCTAATCTCCCACCTAGGACTCCTGGCTTTAGACTTCCAGATATACAGGAGTGCCTACGGTACACTGGAGCCACCCCGTAGACCTTAGGGAGGGAAGCTGCCTTCAGACGACCTCGTGTCAATTGCTTTCTCACCTCCCCACACTCCAGGTTTTGAGAGAGGCCCTGCTAGACTCACTGTAGAGGCCAAGGTGGTGAGAGCGATAGTCACCAGGACTATCATTCCCCGGTCTAGCTACAGAGAGGGGTTCACACTCTTACACTAGTGGGCTGTAGCAGCCATCTTGAGGAGGCAGACTTTCGACTTGGCGGACCTTCTCATTGGAGAGATAGAGGAGGTCATTTCTGAGAGGGTTGGAGGACGTCACTTGGTCTATGGTCCCTATATCTGTTTTCTCTTGAGGAGGATGGGCCTAGTGACGGAGGAGCAGTACGACGCTTTTCCTAAGGTGACCACCAGCTACTCACCTAGAGTCCCCAGGGGATCCCAGTCTACCTCCAGCCAGCACACAGGAGAGGAGGATCAGGAGTCACCGGTACTTCACGAGCAGGTAGCTCAGCCAGAGACGGTGATTCCTGAGTCAGCCAGTACAGGAGCACCTCTCCAGCCGACAGGTTCGCAGTCTGAGGACACTATCACAGTGATAGCACTAGTAGGACGGCTGGGTGAGTTTATACAGAGTGTGTCAGAGGACAGACGTCAAATGATGGAGCTGATCAGAGGACAGACAGAGCTTCAGTGTCAGCAGATAGCACTTGTCTCTACTCTAGTGACTTAGATGACAGAGCTTACTCAGAGGCAGGCTAGCTAGCAGCCAGGACCTTCACAATTTTGATGACAGCACAGTCCAGTGGACTGTCACTCTCAGAGGTCTGACCGACAGGGGGAGCAGGACAGACTTTCTCTTCAACACAGCTCTTTCCCATGTCAGCCTTCTCTATGTCAGCGTTGTTTGTCTCACCCTTACACTCGTCGAGCTCGCAGATGGTAGGACACTCCAACTTATAGCACGTACCGGTCAGGAGTCTATTCTCAGACATCGTCCACACTACTTGTGCAGACTCCAAGACCGCCCCAGAGATAGCTATAGCTTCAGCTCCACCTCTTACTTCCATAGTTTCCACTCTTACTACTCAGGCAGTAGAGGATCTTGTTCGTGGAGGTTTCACTCAGCAGGACGTGGCATGATAGGTGTAGAGTGCCCGATCTTTCGGCGAGTGTAGATAACTTCGATTCGGTGGATGTCGACCCTCACAATCCGACTACGACGAGCAAGCCCGAAGCGCCAATGCAATCGCTGAACCAACTTCCGGAGGATATTAACCTTGCGGTAAACAAGATCAAACTATCCTGGGCCTTCGCGGGCGTCATCCTGGGCCGTCGTTCCTTAGCATCAAAACCATCTTCAATTCCTGGACTCGAGCTCTAGTGATTGGGACCTTGTACGTCGTCGTCTCGTCGAAAGATGGGTCCATAACTTGAGAAGGCGCGACGACGAGAGGTGGAGGCATGACAACTTGGTTTGGCGCGCCGTCTTCCGTCGTTGTTGTTCGTATGTCGTTGATGTCCTCATCATCCTCCCCTTCTTGAAGCGAAGTCGTCCTCGACGGCAACGCATCATCCTCACCCAAATATGGTCTCAAATCTGCAACATTAAAACTAGTGGAAACACCAAACTCCATGGGCAAGTCAAGAACATAAGCATTATCGTTAATCTTGGTTAGCACTTTAAAAGGACCAGCAGCACGAGGCATCAATTTAGAACGACGCAAAGTAGGTAATCTATCTTTACGCAAGTGCAACCAAACCAAATCAGCAGGTTCAAAAGAAACATGTTTTCTACCTTTACTACCAGCAACTTGATACTTCTTATTAGCAACGGCAATGTTGTGTTGTGTTTCTTCATGCAATTATTTCATGTGATCAATATGAGCAATAACATCAACATTTGGTTCATCTTCAGCATGAATAGCAAACAACTCAATAGGCACCCTAGGAACATAGCCATAAACAATCTCAAAAGGACACATTTTAGTGGCAGAATGTGTAGCACGATTATAAGCAAATTCAACATGAGGTAAACAATCTTCCCAACGTCTCAAATTTTTATCTAGAACAGCTCTAAGCATAGCAGACAAAGTTCTATTTACTACCTCTGTTTGCCCATCAGTTTGAGGGTGACAAGTAGTACTAAACAGCAGCTTAGTTCCTAATTTATTCCAAAGAGAACGCCAAAAGTAACGAAGAAACTTAGCATCACGATCAGAGACAATTGTTTTAGGAATTCCATGCAGTCTAACAATCTCTCTAAAGAACAATTCAGCAACATTGGAGGCATCATCAGTTTTATGACAAGGTATAAAGTGAGCCATTTTAGAGAAACGATCAACCACCACAAAAATATTGTCCCTTCCCTTCTTAGTACGAGGCAATCCCAAAACAAAATCCATCGAAATATCATGCCAAGGAGAAGAGGGAACAGGTAAGGGCATATACAAACCATGATTACCCAAACGGGATTTAGCTTTTTGACATGTAGTACAGCGGGCAACAAGGCGCTCAACATCACGGCGCATCCGTGGCCAAAAGAAGTGATCGACCAACACCTCATGTGTCTTGAAAACACCAAAATGACCCATAAGACCACCTCCATGCGCCTCCTGTAACAACAAAAGACGAACCGAGCTAGCTGGAATACATAGCTTGTTAGCACGAAACAGGAACCCATCCTGCATATGAAATTTCCCCCAAGGTTTGCCATCCTTACAATGCATCATAATATCATGAAAATCAGCATCATTCACATACTGATCTTTCAAAGCTTGCAAACCAAAGATTTTAAAGTCTAATTGGGACAGCATTGTATAACGACGAGACAAAGCATCGGCAATCACATTTTCCTTCCCGTTTTTATGTTTAATGATGTACGGAAAAGATTCAATAAATTCAACCCATTTAGCATGCCGACGGTTCAGATTAGTCTGGGTTCTAATATGTTTCAAAGCCTCATGATCAGAATGAATAATAAATTTGCGAGGCCATAAATAATGCTGCCATGTTTGCAAAGTTCTTACTAAAGCATAAAGTT
Organism: Eleusine coracana subsp. coracana; assembly: GCA_032690845.1. NCBI lineage: Eukaryota > Viridiplantae > Streptophyta > Magnoliopsida > Poales > Poaceae > Eleusine > Eleusine coracana. Next base: position 39,969,965 of record CM064418.1, read on the forward strand.
CTTTATCATAAGTGGAATATTTAAGAGCAGCACCACTTAACTTCTCACTAAAATAAGCAATGGGTTTATGATCTTGTAACAAAACAGCACCCAAACCAATTCCACTAGCATCACATTCCAATTCAAACACTTTATCAAAATTAGGCAATTGTAAGAGAGGAGCGTGAGTTAACCGTTCCTTTAAAGTGTTGAATGCATCGTCCTGTGGTGCACCCCACTCAAATGGCGCACCCTTCTTGGTCAGCTCATGTAATGGTGCAGCAATAGAACTGAAATCCTGCACAAAACAAGGATAGAAGCCTGCAAGACCAAGAAAACTACGAACCTGTGTGACCGTCGTTGGTTGTGGCCAACTCTGAATGGCGTCCACCTTGCTGCTATCCACCTCAATGCCCTATGGAGTAACAACATAGCCAAGAAACGAAACACGTTGCGTGCAAAAAGTGCATTTTTTCATGTTCCCAAATAAGCGAGCAGCACGCAAAGCATCAAAAACAGCATGCAAATGATCTAAATGCTCATTCATGGATTTTCTATATATAAGGATATCATCAAAATAGACAACAACAAATATTCCAATGAAAGACCGAAGAACTTCATTCATTAAGCACATAAAAGTGCTAGGAGCATTAGACAATCCAAACGGCATAACCAACCATTCATACAAGCCAAATTTAGTTTTAAAATCCGTTTCACATTCATCTCCTAATTTCATTCTTATCTGATGGTAACCACTACGCAAATCAACCTTAGAGAAAATTATGGCACCACTACGTTCATCAAGCATATCATCAAGGCGTGGTATAGGATATCGATAACGAATTGTAATATTGTTAATTGCACGACAATCTACACACATACGCCAAGAACCATCTTTCTTAGGAACAAGCAAAACAAGAACCGAACAAGGACTGAGAGACTCACGAATGTAACCTTTATCCAGCAATGCTTGCACTTGACGCTGAATTTCTTTTGTCTCCTCAGGATTTATACGGTACAGGGCGCGATTAGGAAGCTGTGCGCCTGGAATTAAATCAATCTGATGTTCTATGCCACGAATAGGAGGAAGACCCGGTGGCAATTCAGCGGGAAAAACATCTTTATAGTCCTGCAGAAGGTTAGCAATAGCAGAAGGAATATGCAACATAGGTGTCTCATCTAATGAAACAAGCATACGAGAGCAAACTAGCGCATAGCAGGGCAGATTAGCATCATGTAACTCATCAAAATCAGTACGTGTAGCAAGCAATATAGGGTTATGCAATTTGATCTCAGCTTGAACAGGTGCAACAGGTGATGATTTAATCAATTTTGCAGCTTTTGCCGCTCTAGCAATATCATCTTTTAGAACTTGTTCAGGTGTCATAGGATCAATAACAATTTTTTGACCCTTAAACATGAAGGAATAATAATTGGAGCGACCATGATGAACACTATCAACATCATATTGCCAAGGACGTCCAAGCAACAAAGAGCATGCTTCCATTGGAACAATATCACAATCCACAAAATCAGAATATGCACCAAGAGAGAAAGGAACACGTACCGAGCGCGTTACCTTTATTTTGCCACCATCATTAAGCCATTGAACGTGATAAGGATGTGGATGCTTCCTTGTTGGCAATGATAACTTCTCCACCAAGGTCGTACTAGCCAAATTGTTACAACTGCCACCATCGATGATTATACGGATCGCTCGTTCTTGCACAACACCTTTAATATGAAAAATGTTATGGTGCTGATTCTTTTCGTCTGGCACGACCTGTGTACTAAGAACACGCTGCACAACAAGAGTTGCATACCTGTCGGCGGCACTAGAGTCGACATGAAGCTCCGTATTATCTGCATGATTAGTGACAAGCATAGTATGTAGAGTATCCTCAGAATCACTAGCAGAAGAATACTCACCATCATCACGAATCAACATAGTTCGTTTGTTTGGACAATCGCGTATCACATGACCAAATCCTTTGCAACGGAAACACTGAGTATCTCGAGCTCGTCCAGACGACGAGGAGGACGGCGCGGTCGAGACAGATCTGGCCATGGGTGGAGCACTCGACTTGGACGAGGTCGCAGTGTGGTCGCGTGACGTGGAAGGAGTCGCCGATCGTGGAGCTGAAGACGCCTTGGACCCTGCAAAAGTGTTAGGTCTTGACGAAGATTGTCGATCCTGCACTTCACGTTCAGCTTTACAAACATATTCAAACAAGGTGGTGATATCATCATAATTCTTATAATCAAGAATGTTCTGAATTTCACGATTTAACCAGTAAAAGTGGGAATACGAAATTTAATTCTGCCAAAAGAATCATTAGTAGGAACACGTACCCTACGAGCATGACCATGACGATTGGCGTCATCTTGCTCGGTGTCGGCGCCGTAGTCGCGTGCAGTTTGCAACTCCGTGAGCTGCGTCGTCATGGTCCCAAATTGCGTTGACATGGCCTCAAGACGAGTCATGATCGTTGCGAGCGTGGTGTGGGCAGCCGTATCAGCAAGGTCGAGCTGATCAAAATGCTCGTTCGATGAAGTAATCGTGGAGTCAAGTCTGTCGTGCATCGTCTTCATGTCGTTTTGTAGACCTTCAACCTGCGCCTGGACTTCTTGGAGGGTGAGCTCCTCCGACTTCGAGTTGTTTTCTGCCATAGAAACACAAGCAACACAGAAAAAGATCCTACGATGAGAGGTGAGTGGTGGATGAAAAGCTCAATCAAAAAGCTGTTATCAAATCCTTACCCGTCCTTACCAAGCACGCAAGTGTGAACTGCAACCACAGGTAAAACCGGAGAAAGATTGGAGGAGCGATTACGTGATGAAACAAAAACCTACTCGTAGTAGAAAATTTGTGAAGCTAGGAGGCTGCACTCAATCAAGGGTTAGCACAATTCAAACAATAACTGCAAAGGTGCTAAACGCGAAAAGATTGCTGCCGGCACAAGTGGAGGAGGAAAGAAGAAGAATCGGAACAAACGGATCCGAAGAAGGGTAAAGAACAGTAACGTGTCGCCTATGGTGCCCAAGCGCTCTTTTTTTTCTCTCTCTCTTTTTTTTACTTCTGCCCCTCTTTTTTTTAACCTATGTCAGGGGAGTGTGAAGAAAAAAAACAATGCATACTCTCTCTCTCTCTCTCTCTCTCTAGAGTAGGGATAAACGGAGATTGAGCAGAACACAACACAAGGCGAGGCGGGGCGGTTTACCACGTAACCGAGTTGGATGCAACGAGTCACGTGATTGACCCGGACTCACGGTGCGGCGGCAAAACTTGGCAAGTGATCGGCTGACCAAACGCAACTCAGCAAGACTCGTTACGCGCGGCCAAGTAGGAGAGCGAGGCGGAGACAACAGATGCGGCGGAAAGCAAATTGTGGTGGCTAAAACACACGATGTGGTGGAAGGATATGACAATGATGAGGAGAAAACGATGAAACACCGTGTACCAGCAACGATCAAAAGCGATAGCACAAAAACTCAACAACGCAAATTATTGAACGAAAGTGCGAGGCTCAAAACCGTACTGGGGTAAAATTATTTTTGTAGTTTTTGGTTTATGTGGACTTGGATAAACTCACCGAGAAACACTGGAATCTTATACCACTTGATAGGTGTAGAGTGCCCGATCTTTCGGCGAGTGTAGATAACTTTGATTCGGTGGATGTCGACCCTCACGATCCGACTACGACGAGCAAGCCCGAAGCGCCAATGCAATCGCTGAACCAACTTCCGAAGGATATTAACCTTGCAGTAAACAAGATCAACCTGATCACGAGGATCAATTCTTACGCGCAATCGAAGAACGAGCAAGAATTAGAGGCGAGCAATCTGATGTATTGCACGAAGGTGGAGTTCTGAATTCACGTCGAGAGACGGATGAATAGCTAAGATAATCTTAAAACAAAACTCAAAGATTACAAGGGGCGCAACCCTTGACTAAATAGGGGGAGCGCGGCATCTAGGGCCGGCTGAAGTAGAGAGGCGTGCGATGGAGAGGTAGTCACGCGACTTGGGCTACTTGGGCCTTCGCGGGCGTCATCCTGGGTCGTCATTCCTTAGCATCAAAACCATCTTCAATTCTTGGGCTCGAGCTCTAGTGATTGGGCCCTTGTACATCATCGTCTCATCGGAAGATGGGTCCATAACTTGAGAAGGCGCGACGACGAGAGGTGGATGTTGACGGCTGTTAAGTACCATTTTTTAACCGTCAACTATACTCAAATAAAGGAGAATTTGGCATTTCATACACGCATGCTTTAGCACAATAATATAGTTCCACTTGTACTTGGAGAACTTTGTGCATGCAGGAGGAAATGTGAAGGAAACACCTCAAAAGGCAAGAAAACACACTTTCGACCAATCAGAGAGTGCCACATGGACGTCACACGGATTGAAGGGCCCATTTTCAGCACTTAACCGACGTAACTCCCTGTAATACCGTGCAAACCGACGTCAGGGCCCACAGGACAGCCACCTGGAGAAAGCACAGGCCAAGAGGGGCCACCCCCAGGTCGGCCGATCTGGTCAGGTCGGCCGACCCGGCCGGGCGCCCTCTCCGCCTGGGCTTCCACGTGTTGGCTCCTCCGCGACTCCTGATGACGGTTTGAGATGCCTTCCGTGGCGGTTACTCTCCCTTGCCGACCTATTGAGGCTATAAATAGGAGGGTGTGCCTTCACACTCAACACACACCACAAGAAGCATTTCTCTCTTGCTAGTAGTAGTTCTTGGAGTTTTAGTGGAGTTAGGCTGAGTCTAGAGCTCTCTAGTCCCAAGTCTTCACTTGGAATTGGTATGGCTCTTGTATCTTTTCCCTTTTGTAAGACTTTGCTCTTATCAATATATATATCTTTTCTATATAGTTGTGCTTGGGTCATGAGTTTCTTGTTTGATATTGTGATCCATATATGTGATAGTATAGTCTACTTGTGTGATAGTAGTTTATATTTATTATACTACTATTGTCATGCTAGTTATATACCGTCACTATAGTCTAGTTTATATGTTATAGTCTCTATGCTTAGTTTTAGCTGATAAAGTATAGCATGGGTTTGGTGATCGTATTCGTACGGTAGCTCTGCCTCGTTAATAGTAATCGCGGAGGGGCAGAGTGCTCTTTGGTCATGCAAGTATGGTATTTGGGTGACTGATTTGCATCAATTATTCGTTAGTCTACTGGTTTGTTGAGGTAGGCGGCAGGTGGTGACAGCCCTGTCCATCCTTTGAAATCCTCCCCGCTAGGCTAGTGCGTAGGCTCTTGGCGGAAGTCGCCTGTGGATGCAGGGGTAAGTCCGTGCCTGAAGTGCTATACTATTGACTGCTGAACCTGAGCGTGGGTCTGTATGTATTCTACTTAGGCTATGCAACTGTATAGGAATGTATAGTAGGAGTAGCTTAGCCTAGTCTTTCCTCCACTAGACTTTATTTATTTAGTAGGAATCTTCTGTGTGTGTCACACTACCCGGTTATTATCATATACCCGCCTGTCTTGGTTAAGATATCCTTGCTAATTGTTAACATGATCTTATATGTTAGTAACGCTTCTTGATCATACCCTTCCTTTGGGATAAACAAATACGATACCCTGAATACTTCCGGGTGAAATGCTACAGCGGTATTCTCCGTGCGCTTGCGGATTTTACCTACTTGACTCTGGGACATATTAGTGAACCGTTTCTAGCCCTGTGCCGGGAATGATTTATTAATATGGCTTAGCAAAAGTCAACAAGCATTTCTGGCGCCGTTGCCGGGGAAGGCGTATGATTCAAGAAAAATTACTAATGTATATAGTAGTGTTCAATTATTAAGGCTATCTCCTAAGCAGGTTAACCTTGCTTTGTTTTCTGCATTTTGTATGAAAACAGGGTAGTGTATGACTGGTTTTGACTTGCCGACAAACTTCACTGAAGATCCTAAGTCACTCCTGAGAAGGACACGAGCTAGGCTCACCCCTCCTCGTAAGGAGACTCGGCCAATCGAACCTGTCATTCCCGCACCATCAAGCTCTGAGCAAATGGCCGACAAGACCCTCCGCGAGTTCTCCGCTCCCTCCGCTGCCAACATCCCTACGGGACCAGCTGGCAATGTGGGAGATGCAAACTTCGAGATCAAGACCGGTCTCATCACCATGGTGCAGGCTAGCCCATTCTGTGGGAAAGCCAATCAGGACGCTAGTGCTCATCTCCAGCAATTCCTGGAGATTTGCAACACGTTCAAAATGAAGGACGTCACCCCCGACGCTGTTCGCCTTCGACTGTTCCCGTTCTCTCTCCTTGGGAGAGCGAGACAGTGGTTCTACGCAAACCCTGAAGCTGTGAACACTTGGGAGAAGTGTTCAGCTGCGTTCCTTGCAAAGTTCTTCCCGCTGGGCAAGACCAATGCCCTCCGCGGAAAGATCTCAAGCTTCCAGCAGGAGTCGAAGGAGTCGATTCCTGAGGCATGGGAGAGGCTCCAGGAGTACATCCTGGCATGTCCCCACCACGGGATGGATGATTGGCTGATCATCCAGAACTTCTACAACGGGCTTACTCCGTCGGCCCGCGACCACCCCGACGCTGCTGCTGGTGGAGCCTTCTTCTCGCTCACTGTGAGCAAGGCAAAAGATTTGATCGAGAAGATGGTGTCCAACCAAGGTTGGAATGAAGAGCGCCTCCAACCTCGCCAGCGAGGCATGCACTCCGTCAAGGAGGTTGACATGCTCGCCGCCAAGATTGACCTTCTCATGAAGAAGATGGACGACCAAGCCAATGGAGAAGTGAAAGCCCTAGACGCTCGTATGACTTGCGAGGTCTGTGGCAACACGGGACACTCGGGCAATGACTGCCCTGAGACCCGTGAGGACGCAATGTTCATGGGCAACAACAACAACAACGGCTACCGTCCACAAGGAGGTCAAAGTTGGGGTCCACCACGTCCCAACTACCAAGGAGGTAACTCTGGCAACTTCTCTGGTTTTAATTCCGGTTATAATCAGCCCTCCTTGAAAGATCTTGTGCTTGGTCAAGCTAAGGTTAATGATAACATCAGTAAAAAGCTTGCCACCACTGATAGGACTCTTGAGAGCATCCACACTAAGATAGAGGGTGTTTCCTCTTCTCTCAATAATCAGTTGAGCTTTAATAAAATGATAGAAACCCAATTAGCTCAGTTAGCTGCTGCTGTTCCTACTGCTGAGTCGGGGAAAATCCCGGGGCAACCCGAGACCCCCTTAGAAAATGTTAATGCGGTTACCACGAGAGGAGGTAAGTCCACTCGGGATCCGCCATACCCTAACCATGCAGGAAATGACACATCAGCTGAGAAGCCGGCAGAAGAAGAAGAACTGCCGCCCAGGAAAACGGCCCCACATGAGTTCTATGACACGAACCTCATGCCGTTTCCTGAAAGAAGAAGGAAGCTCACCGTGGACGAGCAGTTCACACGCTTCGTTGAGGTGATCCGGAAGCTGCACATCAACGTGCCCTTGCTGGATGCGATACAAGTACCCACGTACGCTCGCTACCTCAAGGATCTTATCAGCAACAAGCGCCCTCTACCGACCACAGAAATTGTCAAGCTGACGGAAGAGTGTAGTGCTGCTATACTCAACCGGTTTCCTGAGAAGAAGAAAGATCCGGGGTGTCCTACGATCACCTGCTCGATCAGGACACAGAACTTCGACCATGCCTTATGTGATCTTGGGGCAAGTGTGAGCGTCATGCAGAAGGATGTCTTCGACAAGCTCAACTACACCACACTATCCCCCACGCCGATGCAGCTGCAGCTGGCCGATTCAACGGTCCGCTATCCGGCAGGGATCGCCGAAGATATTCCGGTGAAAATCCGGGATTGCTTCATCCCCGTCGACTTCGTAGTGCTTGACATGGACGTCAGGAAGAGCACACCGCTCATCCTGGGACGCCCATTTCTTAGCACTGCGGATGCTCGCATCGATGTAGGAGCCGGAGAAATCCGCTTCCACATCAATGGCAAGGAGGAGAAGTTTGACTTTCGGCCACGGAAAGAACAGTGCAACATGATCCGTATCAAGTACGGGCCGAACCCAAGCAACATCAAGGAAGTGGAGGTCACTCCACCAAAGAAGGACAGCCTCATCACATTCATGAAGAACTTCCTTGAGAAGGAAAAGGTTGCACAGCAACAACTGATGAAGGCAAGGGGGCAAAGGTCACACATTAAGCAACAACCTCCGAAGTCCACAAGGCAGCAACCTCCGAGGTCTGCAAAGAAACAGGCTGTGAAGCCTGCAAAACCGCAGCCTCCAAAGCCCGAGAAGCCACCGGCCGCAACAAAGACCAAGAAGGTGTGGCGAGTGAAACAAGAAGCATCATCCGTGTCTTCATCTCCGGGACCGGACAACGCTTCATCGAGCTGAACGCCGGAGAAAAGTCCCGCTCGTCGGACTTTAAAAGGTGAGTCCTCGCCGGGAGGTTAAACCGGTAGTTATCCATATTTGCTCTTTTAATTGCATATTTGCTTTCCACCACATTTTGATTTTTTCCGACCACTGCATTTCTGCATTTTTGAATTTTTCCAGCCACCTTGAAATTTTTCAAAACTCATTTGCATTTCTGAAAATTTAGAAAATAGGTTTTTGGGCTTTCCATTTTGAAAAGATTTTTTGTTGAGCTTTTTGAGCAAAAAGGCAGCAGGGGACAAATCCCCTAGCCGTTGGGGAACACATAGGAAAAAGGGGGCTGCCAGGAGGCCCACCTGCCAGGTCGGCCGACCTGGTGAGGTTGGCCGACCCCCTGGCCCCACCTTTTCCTGTGCTCCTTTCTCCAAACGGCTATATGGCCGTTGCTCTGTCCCTTTCTAACGGCCATTTTGCTATAAAAACCGCCCAGGAGGAGGAGCTTCACCATTCCAAGCTCATCTTTGACTCCCCTCCTTTGCTCACTTGTTGCTCTCCCAAAATTTCGTGTTCTTCAACTTTACTACAGCCCCAAAAACCCAAAAAAATATTTCCCCTCTATTTTAGTGCATTTGCAAGTTGTTGTGAGAAGAAAACCAATTTCGGAGAAGCTCGGGTTTGTCGTTTTCACTAACGCTCACCCGAACACTTGTTCGATCTTGTTTTTGTTCTTGTCTTGTGTTTGTTCTTGTGTGCAGCCATGTTCAAACGAATGAAGCAAGTCGCCGGAATCAAGCGGAGAAAAAGCACTCGTGCAAGCACGAGTCAAGCATCCTCCGTCGAGCTCACACCAAGTCCGGGGCATGGTGACCCCGAAGCTGAAATTCCGGAGGAAAGGCCGGCCTTGCTCATCACCGAGGAGCATCTCGACATCAAGGATGACCGCGAGGGCCAAGCCATCGCGCTCATGAGAGAACGGCCGTTCGCCCACACCCGACGCTTCGATCCGGACTTCCTCGAGAAAATAGGTATGAGAGAAGAATTTGCCTCTATTTTTCGCACTATGGGTTGGCTAAATTTCGTAGAAGTAGATGAGCCGGGTTCTCGTTTGCTTACTATGCAGTTTTTATGCACCCTTAGAAAGTATGATGAAGGCATTTCTTTTCGCTTGTTTGGGCAAAAGTGCTCGGTCACATGGGGTGATCTTCATGCTATGCTAGGTCTAAATCCTAAATGTAGGCTAGACTTAGATAAAGTGCTAAAGGGGTTCCATAAAGAAAGTTTTTGGAAAAAGATTTCCGGAAACGAGTGGGGTCCCAAGCCTAGAACAAGTGTCATCCATAATCCTACACTTAGATTTATGCATGTGTGGTTGGCTATGACCTTGTTTCCTCGAGGTGACATTAGGGTTGTCCGGCAGGATGAATTGAAAATACTTTATGCCATGGTTAAGAAAATTAGAGTGTCACCCGCGGAATGCATGATTGATCAATGGTTAGACAATATAAAGTTGACAGGACCAATTGAGTGCACCTCTTTAGTTACTCGCATTGCGCAGAAGTGTGGTCTGCTTGAGAATGTTCATGTTGAATATTTGACGGTAGATAGAGAATTTCTAGGCGAGGACTATTTTGTGCAAGGACATACTTTGAAACATGGTCCAAATAATACCTTGATCTATCACTTTCCCGGGTATACAAATGAATTCCCGTTACCTAACTCGGGTCTTCGTTTGTATCACTATCGGGCACTAACCCTCCCACTTGAGCCAGTGGGAGAAGTTCGTAGGCATAGTGTTTCAGGGCGACCGACACGTTCCCGTAGGCATATGGAGCCTACACCGGAGTTTCACACTCCGACCGGAGATCCGGTATGGGAGCAGCCCCCGCCACAGGACGAGGCGGGTGCATCAACATGGCAGGCCGGAGCATGGGAATCTCAGTACGATTACCCCATGCAGACGTCATCAAGTTCAAGCGGACCGCCATCCTTTGCCACTCGGTCATTCTCATCCCGTGGGTTCCGTGAACTCAACTATAGGATGGCCGAGTTGACAAGGAGGGTGAACGACATTGATTTGCGCACTGAGAGCATGCAACAAACTCTCACGCAACATGTCACCGACACCCAGCAATGGCAGAATTTCAGCGACAACCAATTCCGCCAGCTGAACGCGATGATGGCTCAGAATCAGAACAATTGGGATGCCTTCTTCCGCTCCCAAGGCTACGACCCGAACCAGCAGATATGAGCAAGAACAAGCTTGGGGGAGGACCCCCCTTCTCACGGTAACTTGTATCTTTCCCCTTCCCTTTATTGCCTGCATTTGCTAAATCTGAAAATCCATAAAAAATTGCAAAACATAAAAAGAACAAAAATATTTCCCTTTTTCATGCGCGGTATGAATGTGTATAATTTTCCTATGTTGAGATGATGAATAGTTGCTCTGTCCTTTATTCCTCTCTAATGCTAGTTTACAACTTAGTACTCTCTCAAGAGTTAGGTTTGTTGGTAAATCTTGCCTTGAACTTGAATCTTGTGGGTAGCATATGCATTCTCTAGTTCTAAGTTGTTGAGAGGTATGATATGATAGATAGGGCTGCTATGATCTTGCTCAACGTAAAGCTTGAATTTCGGAGTTTTATTTTTCAAAATGACAAATTGACAAGTTCCTCAATGATGAAATTCCCACCACAGCCATATGTAGTGTTTACATTTGAAAACCTTTACACATATGCTGCTTGTTTCACATTGAGCTTAGTCAAAATTGATGTGACCCTAGTAGAACTCTTTTCATGCTTTCTTGATCAAGATCATATACACACATCCACCGCCATAAGCTATCCTTCTAAATCAAGAAGATAGCATCCACCATATCCACCATATCCACCGTGAGCTATTCTTCTACACCGGAAGAAAGTCACTATCCATCCATCCATCCAAAGAAACACTCCATATATCCATTACAAAATTCCTCTCTCAAAGTATTCATTACAAACTAGGACTATGGCTATGCAAAAAGAAAAGAAAAAAAATGCTCAAAAAAGAGAGCAAGCAAAAGATAGCCATAGCCTAGAAACTCCAAAAGAGAGAAGGAAAATTCAAAAAGGAGATATTTCTTCCCATCCACCATTCCTCCGTTCTACCACACACTTGCACATCTTGATCAAGATTGTTTGAATTGATGTTTTTCTTGGATCCGGTCTTTTGACATAGCAATATTATGTGACCATGAGTGCCTCATATATCCCTACCTTGAGCTCCACATAAAGCCTTATTTAGAAGTAGGTAATTATAGGCAACACTTTGCCTTGGTGAGGAATCATACACATATTGAGTGATCCGAGAGAATCATTTGAGGAACTTGGTTTTTATTTTCAAAATCTTTTGAAAACCTCCGGAATAACATAGCGGAATCTAGAGCAAGTGATTGGTGCCCTGCAATTGTTCTATCTCTCAACCGCCCAAGACAATGAGGTGGAAAAGCCCCATGGATCGAGGTAAATGGGTAAAGTATGTGCCAACATATTTAATTCTAGGAAGAGTACTTTGTTATGCGCATAGTATTATTGAGGAGTAGGACATTGTAGCAACTCCTGATCAACAACTTAAGTTTATCTTTGCTTCGGGACGAGCAAAGGGTAAGCTTGGGGGAGTTTGTTGACGGCTGTTAAGTACCATTTTTTAACCGTCAACTATACTCAAATAAAGGAGAATTTGGCATTTCATACACGCATGCTTTAGCACAATAATATAGTTCCACTTGTACTTGGAGAACTTTGTGCATGCAGGAGGAAATGTGAAGGAAACACCTCAAAAGGCAAGAAAACACACTTTTGACCAATCAGAGAGTGCCACATGGACGTCACACGGATTGAAGGGCCCATTTTCAGCACTTAACCGACGTAACTCCCTGTAATACCGCGCAAACCGACATCAGGGCCCATAGGACAGCCACCTGGAGAAAGCACAGGCCAGGAGGGGCCACCCCCAGGTCGGCCGACCTGGTCAGGTCGGCCGACCCGGCCGGGCGCCCTCTCCGCCTGGGCTTCCACGTGTTGGCTCCTCCGCGACTCCTGATGACGGTTTGAGATGCCTTCCGTGGCGGTTACTCTCCCTTGCCGACCTATTGAGGCTATAAATAGGAGGGTGTGCCTTCACACTCAACACACACCACAAGAAGCATTTCTCTCTTGCTAGTAGTAGTTCTTGGAGTTTTAGTGGAGTTAGGCTGAGTCTAGAGCTCTCTAGTCCCAAGTCTTCACTTGGAATTGGTATGGCTCTTGTATCTTTTCCCTTTTGTAAGACTTTGCTCTTATCAATATATATATCTTTTCTATATAGTTGTGCTTGGGTCATGAGTTTCTTGTTTGATATTGTGATCCATATATGTGATAGTATAGTCTACTTGTGTGATAGTAGTTTATATTTATTATACTACTATTGTCATGCCAGTTATATACCGTCACTATAGTCTAGTTTATATGTTATAGTCTCTATGCTTAGTTTTAGCTGATAAAGTATAGCATGGGTTTGGTGATCGTATTCGTACGGTAGCTCTGCCTCGTTAATAGTAATCGCGGAGGGGCAGAGTGCTCTTTGGTCATGCAAGTATGGTATTTGGGTGACTGATTTGCATCAATTATTCGTTAGTCTACTGGTTCGTTGAGGTAGGCGGCAGGTGGTGACAGCCCTGTCCGTCCTTTGAAATCCTCCCCGCTAGGCTAGTGCGTAGGCTCTTGGCGGAAGTCGCCTGTGGATGCAGGGGTAAGTCCGTGCCTGAAGTGCTATACTATTGACTGCTGAACCTGAGTGTGGGTCTGTATGTATTCTACTTAGACTATGCAACTGTATAGGAATGTATAGTAGGAGTAGCTTAGCCTAGTCTTTCCTCCACTAGACTTTATTTATTTAGTAGGAATCTTCTGTGTGTGTCACACTACCCGGTTATTATCATATACCCGCCTGTCTTGGTTAAGATATCCTTGCTAATTGTTAACATGATCTTATATGTTAGTAACGCTTCTTGATCATACCCTTCCTTTGGGATAAACAAATACGATACCCTGAATACTTCCGGGTGAAATGCTACAGCGGTATTCTCCGTGCGCTTGCGGATTTTACCTACTTGACTCTGGGACATATTAGTGAACCGTTTCTAGCCCCGTGCTGGGAATGATTTATTAATATGGCTTAGCAAAAGTCAACAGTGGAGGCGTGACAACTTGGTTTGGCGCGCCGTCTTCCGTCGTCGTTGTTCGTATGTCGTTGATGTCCTCATCATGGCAGACCTCATTCTACTCTAGACATCAGCTTAGGAGACTGCCACAGTTACTACAACAGCACAGGACAGTGGGTCTAAGTCGCTTGTAGACCTTGGTTTCTTTGATCAGCTGGATGCTCAGGTGGCATAGGCTCAGGGAGCACAGCAGGATCCACCTCAGGAGCAACTAGGAGCAGAGCCCATAGAGGGCATCGCTGCACCACCTTCTACGACCACGAGCACATAGATGTTCATCTTTTCCCACCTTTTTGGCTTTTTGGTGCTTGTTGCCAAAGGGGGAGAAGACATTAGGTCTAAGGTCTAGGGGGAGTGGGAGTGTGATCTTGTTACGATCGAGAGTAGCTTGTATCTAGGGGGAGCTATGAGGTTTTGGGAGATAGACCATTTGGTTCTTATTTTGAGGAGTTATTCATTGTTCGTGGATTATGATGAGTCATGGATTTCATTCGCTTGTGTTTGTCTCATTTTGATCGCACTTGGTTTATTTCCTTTCATATGCAGTGCTTGTATTTATTAATTATCTTGTATGCCTATGTGTGATATCATGATGATGGATGCTTGTTTTTTTAATTCTTATGCATTGCCATGCTAACTTGTTGCATCTCATCATTTATGCCTTGCATTGCATGTCCTTATGCTTTCATTCAATATATTGCCATGACATGCATGCATGTTTCATCTAGAGTATGCTCTTCACTCTTTTCCTTATATCTCTAGATGATGTTTGATTGGGTAGGACCTTATGCGTTTCTCTCATATGTTGTTATGGTTCCTCTCGATCTTTGTGTAGCTTGTTTAGTCTGGTTATTTATTAAAGTTTTTCAATTAAGTAGTGGTTGTCATCAATTACCAAAAAGGGGCAGATTGTAAGCTTCATGACCATTGATGATTGGATCCCCGTGGTATGGATGTTTTGGTGATAGATGACAACTATGAAATTGTGGGCTAACATCTACACGAGTGTTGTCTTTGTAGGAATCATCTCTTAACTCTATTACAAATCATTGAATGATGGTGTCCTTGGCGATTGATAACAATGACCGCAAGCATGAAGGCTTGTGAACTTGATGGAGTCCAAGGGTTGATGGAGATGGATCAAAGTGGAAAACAAGCTATGGTGCAAGTGTTTGGAACACTTGAGTAGTTGTTAGGGCTTTGAGTCCATAGGAAAAACCGGACTATGAAGGGGGTCTAGGTCATTCTCTTAGGTCATGTCTAGTCGGTGATGTGCAAGGTTGCTCGGTGAAATCACAGGCACTAGGTGACAGTGAAGAAGCCAAGGAGTTGTTCAGAGAAGCCGGGAAAACAAGTCAAGCCAGGACGACGAGTTTCAGCTTCTGGACATAGAGACCAGACACAGGGGTCAGTGAAAACCGGACTGTACAGTCACTATGGGACTTTTCTAGGACTTAGCGCGAGGAGCAGGACTCTGTCAGCAGGAGACTCCATACAGACCGGACGGTCCGATCTGCTGACTGGACAGTTCGGTCAGTCGGAGTGCAGGGAGGCAGAAGAGGTGCATTTCACGGAGGCTCCTGGAATGGAGAGAGAAAGTGGACCAGACGATCCGGTCGAGTGATCGAACAATTCGGTCAGTACAGGAATTTGCCTGGATAGAGGAAACCAATGGCTGAGGACAGCCGTTACAAAGTGACCGGACGGTCCGGTCAGGCAGTGACCGGACAGTCTGGTCAGTGTGTCCAGAAATGCAATTTCGTGGAGCAACGGCTAGTTTGAGGTTAGGAGCCTATATAACTTCATTGTTGGGGTCTTGGAGACCTCTCTTGGCCAGTGAAATACCTGAGAGCATTTGTTATGGTCCAAGAGGAAAAGAGGAGAGAAGTAGGAGGAGATATTGCATATCTTAAGAGTGCTAGAGAAGAGTAGCTTGAGCATCTTCCACATATAAGGCTAGGGTGTCCTTGAGGGTGTGATCTAGATTCTTTCTCTTAGTCTATGGTGAGACCTAGACCGGTTAGGTGTCTATTCTGCAATTGTGTGCTCTAGTAACTAGGTTGAATTGTGGCTTGCATAGGCTAGTGTGATCTAGATTCTTTCTCTTAGTCTATTCTGCAATTGTGTGCTCTAGTAACTAGGTTGAATTGTGGCTTGCATAGGCTAGTGTGTTTGTGAGAAACCATGTGGATATGTGCCATGGTTTGCAACATATGTGATGACTATTTGACTTGAGCGGACCTTGTGTTTGAGTTGAAATGCGGGAATCTTGGGATTGCATGAGTTTGTGCATATCATGGTCTTGACTAACCAAAGTTGGTGCAAGTATTGGTGAAGTTGCAGGAGGTGGGAAATGTGTTTGCTTGTCTCATGATGTGTAGGTCACTGGAGTCGACTTGGCGGTCAACGGCGAGAGGATCGGGCACAAGTAGGGGACTTGGGGCCGGATGATCAGGATGCCGGGTGGAGTCAAGGGTGATCCACACCGTACACATGGAGAGGCGAGAAGCACGGACGGTTTCGCGGTTGAGCCTCGAAACCGTGGTGTGATGAAGACGGCGTGTTGACCAAGTCAAGGCGAGCGGGATACCGGTGGAAGTGAGAAGGGGGCCCGATTGATAGGGACTGGGAGAGACTTGTCGGTGGTCAGGATCGCAGGACAAGGTGACACACATCGACATCAAGAAGTCATGCTTTGACAAGCGTGCAAGATAGTTTCCCGGTTTGGGCCTCAAAACCAGTGGCGGTGGTTGGTGGTGCACGTGGCACCATCATGAAGCTTGCTTCGAGGTGAAGCAAAGTCGTGAAGGGCTCGATGGCATTCGAGCGATGAAGCGACAAATGGACGATTATACCTCCGGTGGTAGGTGGGTGTGTTATGTAGGTCAAGGATAGAGTGGTCATGTGGACAATAGACCGTAGGCCTATATAAGGAGAGGTAAGGCTAGTGGAAGAGGTGTCTCTCTTCCCATTAGCCTTTTGTTAGGACTTCATTCAAGTGGCTTTCTAGCCTTGTATCTATGGATCTTGTAAGCATGTTTCCATGACATGAGATTTATTTTCGTGCTCAAGATCTTCCTCTCTCCCTAAATCCCAAATTTCTCTTTCCTATTTTTGGAGCTATTTTCGTGTGAATTTTTTATCTCCTTTTTGGATGAGTTTTTGGGGCGGATTTCTTGGGAAACTTCATGCTATGATGAGCTAGATCAATCCTACATAGGTCCATGACCAAATCAAGAGCCCTAGCACCTTCGATTTGAAGGATTTCTCAAGTTTTCCCTTTTCGGTGTTCTTGGCACAAGATTTGAAATTCGTGATGATTCGTTGAGCCAATTGAGTTGATCTTCTAGGATTAGGGTCATGATATGTTGAGGATTCACTGGTCCAAAAATCGCATCATTTGGAGTGTTATTGATTAGGTTTTGACCAAGTTTTTGCTTCATCCCAAAACTTTTTCCTGTTCTGTCGAGGTCGATCGGCACTGCCGACGACCAGGACCGGCACTGCCGGTGGGTTGCAGAACCCCACACCAACACTGCCAATGGGGCCAACCGACACTACCGATGGCTCTGATCGGCACTACCGGTGGTGGTCCGGTAAGGTGCAGTTTTGTGAGGTTTTCGACTATCTCGAGTCTCTGATGTTTTTCTTTATTTTCGTTGTATTTCATAGCTGTTGCTGATCACTTCTAAGGGTAGCACATCACAAGTTGGTGTGTGTAGTCTTGGTGATCGGTTTAGAGGTTGGCTCGGGTTGTAATTGGGATATAGGCCAAGTTCTTGTAAAGAATTTTAATTGGCTCCCATTCACCCCCCCCCCCTCTTGTCGCCTTCTCGGTCCTTTAATTGGTATCAGAGCCGATTTGATCACTAGTTGACTTTCACCAGCTTTGTGATCCAAAGGTGACATAGAGAAGCGTGCGATCAAGCTCTGTATTTTCGATGGAGAGGACTTCCCCTACTGGAAGTCGCGGACCAAGACTTATCTCCTGAGTCAAGGATGTGCTATCTGGGACATCGTCGAGCAAGAATACAACATACCTGCCGACCTCAACACCACTCCTATAGGTGAGTTGAACAGGTATGAACACAACTCCAAAGTTGTCAACATTATGCTCTCTGCACTTGGTAGAAGTGAACATGATCGCATTGCAAACCTTGACACTGCTCATGCTATTTGGGTTAAGCTTTGCACGTACCATGAGGGTACCTATCAAGTCAAGTCTATGCGTAAGGATTCTTACAATAGACAGTACCAAACCTTTGCACAACAACCTGGCAAGTCACTAGATGACACCTTTCGTAGGTTTGAGGCAATTGTGTGCAACTTGCAGGCTTGTGGTAACATTGTGTACAGTCATAATGATAGAGCTAAGCAACTACAGTACTCACTTGATGAAAATTTTTGGGGGATTAAAATTGCTGCTCTAGAAGAAACTGTTGACTTCAATACCATGAACTGTGAGCAACTGTATAGCAAGCTGAAATCTCATGAACTATCAGGGAAATCTTGTCCTCATCATGTTAATCCTGCTTCTAGCATGGCTTTGCTTTCTAGCTCTCAGAAGGGTAGTCACAGTGATGCTTCTTATAGAACTAACCCCTCACTTGACAAGTCTTCGTTGGAGTTTGCTCTGTCTTCTCTTGTTGCAACTTCTGATGAATAGATGGAGTGCATTCCTAACAAGGAGTTGTCCTTGCTCACAAGGAAGTTCAGGAAGTTCTACAACAACCGGAAGGAGATAAGAGGAGGTGGTTCAAGAACCTGCTTCGAATACGGTGACCCGGGACACTTCATTGCTGACTGTCCCAAAAAGAAGAAGGCCGGGTACCACGATAACAACACTGAAGACTTTAAGAAGAAAATGACTCTAATTTCTAGGCTCCAAAGAACCCTAGTGAGTGAGGAGAAGATTGAGAATGACCTGTCAAGAGTCAAAGAGAGTGCGAATAGGTCAACCTATAACTTGGGTTTGGGATTTGAGAGGGTTGACAAAGAGAGTGAGAATGTGGGTAAGTTTTTTCCTAGCTCTAGCAACAAGGATGAGGAACAATCCATCAAACCCATTGACACAGACTATCCACCAAACCCCAAACCTTCCTTCAACCCAAAGCAAAGAGAGAAGCCAAAACCTAAACCTCTTGTGCAAACAAAGCCTGAACATGAGAGTGTCTACATTTGCATGTTCGATTGTCGTAAGGGTCACTTGGATGAGTACTATTATAGGCGTAAGAGGATTGAGAGGATGCAAGCTGAATTAACTAGAAATATGCATCATGATGATTTTGATGGTTTTTAGCCTCACTCTTTTTCTGGTGCCTATCGTGGACAGGGTCATCCCTCATATGGCTTTGATTCACAAAACAGAGGCCTTGCATAGCAGCGCTTTGGCGCCCCACATTTTCCCCGTCGTGGTGAGCATCACTCGCGTGGATTTGGTTTTCACACAGATGATTTATATCCTCACAACCCAGGGTTCGAGTCGAGACGCTTTGACAGGCCACACTTTCCCCATCGTGGTTCTCGTCCCATGTGTTCGAATGATAATGTGCAAAGAACTATGATGACTACTACCGGTCGTATGGTTAAGTGCTGGATTCCCAAATACCTTTTGACTAACCCCAGCACTGAGCCATCGAATTTTTCTTCTCGTCCTTTGTAGGCAGCATGTGGAGGCTTGGAGAACAAATGGTTGATGGACTCCGAATGTTCGTGCCACATGACCGAAGATGCAAAGTGGTTCTCCAACAT
Source organism: Eleusine coracana subsp. coracana (assembly GCA_032690845.1). Classification (NCBI taxonomy): domain Eukaryota; kingdom Viridiplantae; phylum Streptophyta; class Magnoliopsida; order Poales; family Poaceae; genus Eleusine; species Eleusine coracana. The sequence continues at coordinate 39,989,300 of CM064418.1, forward strand.
CACTCCCTTGAAGCGGCGGGAGTATGTGACCTTTGGAGATGACAAGAGAGGGAGAGTGAAGGTAAGAGGCGTGGTAAAGGTAAATAAAAAATTCACTCTCAAGGATGTTGGTTTGGTTGAGCATCTCAAGTACAATGTCCTCTCTGTTTCTTAGCTGCTTGATGTTGGATTGGAAGTGTGCTTTAAGAAAAATGCTTCTTGTGTTCTTGATTTGAATGGCTCTTTGGTTTGTGAGTTTCTAGCATTGGGAAAGTTTTTCAGGCTGATTTTGCTGGTTCTCCTGGTTCTTACAATTGCTTGTTTGCTCAATCTTCTTCTGAGCTCTGGAAATGGCATAGGAGACTAGGTCACATGAGCTTTAACTTGTTATGTCGCTTGAGTGGCCTAGGTTTGATCCAAGGATCGCCTAAGCTCAAATTTGATAAGGATTTGGTTTGTCCTCCTTGTCGTCATGGTAAAATGATTGCCGCTTCTCATTCACCAATCAATTTGGTGATGACTGAAAACTCTGGAGAGTTGCTTCATATGGACACTGTTGGTCTTTCTCGGGTTCGTTCGGCGGGTGGGAAGTGGTATGTTCTTCTGATTGTTGACGACTATTCTCGCTACTCTTCGGTCTACTTTCTTGAGAGCAAGGATAAAGTGTATCATCACTTTCGGAGCTTAGCTTTGAGATTGTTCAAGGAACTCCCTGGTGTATTATGAGCAATCCGTAGTGATAATGGCACCGAGTTCAAGAACTCCTCTTTTGATGCTTTCTGTCTTGAGCATGATATTGAGCATCAGTTTTCAGCACCTCGTGTTCCCTAGCAGAATGGTGTGGTCGAAAGAAAGAACAAAACCTTGGTGGAGATGGCCCGGATGATGCTCGATGAGCATAGGACTCCGAGGCGGTTCTGGGCTGAGGCCATTAGCACTGCTTGCTATGTTTCTAATCGAATCTTCTTGCGCTCAATTCTTAATGTGGCTTCTTATGAGCTGCGTTTTGGGAGACAGCCCTCGGTTTCTCATTTGCGTGCCTTTGGTTGCAAGTGCTTTATTCTCAAATGTGGCAATCTTGATAAGTTTGAGTCGAGGTCTTTCGAAGGCATCTTTCTTGGTTACTCCCTTCATGGTCATTCCTATAGAGTGTTGAATTTGGAAACTAATACCATCATAGAATCCTGTGATGTAACCTTTGATGAATCAAACTCTTGTGCAAGGAATGTGATTGATTCTGTAGGTGATAAGGAGCTGAAGGAAAGCATCTTTGTAGAAGAGGACCTACATGACTTGGATGATGATGACTATGATTCACTCCATCTCTCATCTGAGCTTGTTCCTGCTGCTACCACTACTCCACCAGAGGGTCCAGAAGCTTCTACATCGACTTCAGCGGCTGTCGAGCGAGCTCCAGCTGTGTTTGAGGGGGTGGTATACTCTGAAAGAGACGCCCCCAGCCACATTCAGCGTCAATATCCACCTCAATAAATGATCGGTAATCTCTATGAGAGGACAACAAGGTCAAGGTCTGCACATCTCGCCTGCTTTACCAATTCTCTCCTTGTTGCAACCTTTGAATCCTGGGATGTTGGACACGCACTATCTGACGAACATTTGGTTAATGTCATGCATGAGGAGTTGGAGAAAATTGAGAGAAACAAAATATGGACCCTAGGAGAGCCTCCTGTTGGTGTCAGTGTCATAGGAACCAAATGGGTATTTAAAAACAAGCATGGGGAAGATGGTGAGGTTGTTAGAAACAAGGCTAGGCTTGTTGCTCAGGGTTTCAGTCAAGTGGAGGGCTTAGACTATGGGGAAACCTTTGCTCCTGTTGCACGCATAGAAGCCATTAGGATCTTGCTTGCATTTGCTGCCTCTAAGATCATTAGACTCTATCAAATGGATGTCAAGAGTGCTTTCCTAAATAGTTTCCTAGAGGGAGAGGTTTATGTAAACCAACCACCTGGCTTTGAGCACCACAAATACCCAAACCGTATGTACAAGCTTCAGAAGGCTTTGTACGAGCTAAAGCAAGCACCTAGGGCATGATATGCTAGGCTTAGACTTTCTTGCTAGAGTGCGGGTATGCCATGGGGTGTATTGACAAAACCTTGTTCACTCTCAGGCATGGCAAGACTTTTTAATGGTTCAGATAGTGGATGATATCATCTTTGGTGGTTGCTCTCATTCTCTTGTGTCGAGATTTCAGGAAGCCATGGAAAGTGAATTTCAAATGTCGATGATGGGCGAGCTCACCTTATTTCTTGGGCTTCAAATCAAGCAGTGCAACCAAGGCACTTTCATACATCGAGCCAAGTATACGAAGGATCTCCTAAAGAAGTTCTACATGATCAATGTGAAGCCGTTGTCTACACCAATGTCCACTACAATGGCACTTGACCCTGATGAAGACTGTGAAGCGGTGGACCAAAGGGAGTACAGGAGCATGATTGGCTCCCTCTTGTACCTGATAGCAAAAAGACCTGACATACACTTTGTGGTATGTCTTTGTGCTCGCTTTCAAGCTTCCCCAAGGGTGACTCGTCGCAAGACTATCAAGCACATCTTCACGTATCTCAAATACACATTTGAGTTTGGTCTTTGGTACTTTGCATCTTCATCTCTTGATCTCATTGGGTATTCAGATATGGACTTTGCTGGGTGTAGAATTGATAGGAAGAGCACTTCTGGCACATGTCATTTCTTGGGTACTTCTTTGATTTGTTGGTCTTCTCATAAGCAGTCAAGTGTAGCCCAATCCATCACAGAGGCTGAGTATATAGCTGCTGCGAGCTGCTGCTCACAAATCCTATGGGTTGTATCTACCATGGGGGACTATGGGTTAATCTTTAAGAGTGTAGTCCCTCATGGTAGATACAACCCATAGGATTTATGAGCAGCAGCTCACAGCAGCTACATACTCAGCCTCTGTGATGGATTGGGCTACACTTGACTGCTTATGAGAAGACCAACAAATCAAATAAGTACCCAAGAAATGGCATGTGCCAGAAGTGCTCTTCCTATCAATTCTACACCCAGCAAAGTCCACATCTGAATATCCAATGAGATCAAGAGATGAAAATGCAGAGTACCAAAGACCAAACTCAAGGGTATATTTGAGATATCTGAAGATACGCCCGATAGTCTTGCGATGAGTCACCCTTGGGGAAGCTTGAAAGCGAGCACAAAGACACACCGCAAAGTGTATGTCGAGTCTTGTCGCTGTCAAGTACAAGAGGGAGCCAATCATAGTCTTGTACTCCCTTTGGTCCACCGCTTCACAGTCTTCATCATGGTCAAGTGCCGTTGTAGTGGACATTGGTGTAGACAACGGTTTCACATTGACCATGTCGAACTTCTTCAGGAGATCGTTCATGTACTTGGCTTGATATATGAAAGTGCCTTGCTTGCACTGCTTGATTTGAAGCCCATGGAAGAAGGTGAGCTCGCCCATCATCGACATCTGAAATTCACTTTCCATGGCTTCCTGAAATCTGGACACAAGATGCTCACCATCATCGACATCTGAAATTCACTTTCCATGGCTTCCTGAAATCTGGACACAAGAACATGAGAGGAACCACTAAAGATGATATCATCCACGTAAATCTAAACCATTAGAAAGTCATTGCCATGCCTGAGAGTAAACAAGGTTTTATCAACACACCCCATGACATACCCACGCTCTAGCAAGAAAGTCTTAAGCCTAGCATACCATGCCCTAGGTGCTTGTTTTAGCCCGTACAAAGCCTTTTGAAGCTTGTACACACGGTTTGGTTATTTGTGGTGCTCAAAGCCAAGTGGTTGTTTTACATAAACCTCTTCCTCTGTGAAATCATTTAGGAAAGCACTCTTGACATCCATTTGATAGAGTTTAATGCCCTTAGAGGCAGCAAATGCAAGCAAGATCCTAATAGCTTCTATGCATGCAACAGGAGCAAAGGTTTTCTCATAGTCTAAGCCCTCCACTTGGCTAAAACCCTGAGCAACTAGTCTAGCCTTGTTTCTCACAACCTCACCGTCCTCCCCATGTTTGTTGTTTTTGAACACCCACTTGGTTCCTATGATATTGATATTTTTGGGAGGCTCTACAAGGGTTTAGACTTTGTTTCTCTCAAAGTTTTTCAACTCCTCATGCATGGCATTAACCCAATATTCATCAGATAGTGCATGTCCAACATCTCGGGGTTCAAAGGTTGCAACAAAGAGAGAATTGGTAAAGCAGGCGAGATGTGCAGACCTTGACCTTGTTGTCTTCTCATAGAGATTACCGATCATTTGTTGAGGTGGATGTTAACGCTGAATATGGTGAGAAGCTTCTCTCTCAAAGCGTACCTCCCCCTCGACCACAGCTGGAGCTCGCTCGACAGCTGCTGAAGTAGATGTAGAAGCTTCTGTACCCTCTGCTGGAGTGGTTGTGGCAGCAGGAACAAGCTCAGATAAGATAAAGTGAATCATCATCATCATCATCAAAGCCCTGTAGGTCCTCCTCTACAAAGATGCTCTCTTCCATCTCCTTGGTACCTGCAGTCTCAATCACATTGCTTGCACAAGAGTTTGATTTATCAAAGGTTACATCATAGGATTCTACGATGGTGTTAATCTCCAAATTTAAAACTCTGTAGGAATGACTATGAAGAGAGTAACCAAGAAAGATGCCATCAGAAGATCTCAACTCAAACTTATCAAGATTGTCGCGCTTGATAATAAAGCACTTGCAACCAAAAGCACGCAAATGAGACACAGATGACTTCCTCCCAAAACGCAGCTCATAAGAAGTCACATTAAGAATTGAGCGCAAGAAAATCCGATTGGAAACATAGCAAGCAGTGCTAATGACCTCAGCCCAAAACCGCCTCGGAATCCTATGCTCATCAAGCATCATCCAGGCCATTTCCACCAAGGTTCTGTTCTTTCTTTCGATCACACCATTCTACTGATGAACATGAGGTGCTAAAAACTGATGCTCAATACCATGCTCAAGACAGAAGGCATCAAAGGAGGAGTTCTTGAACTCGGTGGCATTATCACTATGGATTGCTCGTAATGCACCAAAAAGTTCCTTGAGCAACCTCAGAGCTAAGCTCCGAAAGTGATGAAACACTTCATCCTTGCTCTCAAGAAAATAAATCCAAGAGTAGCGAGAACAGTCGTCAACAATCACAAGAACATACCACTTCCCACCCGCCGAATGAACTCGAGAAGGACCAACAGTGTCCATATGAAGCAACTCTCCAGGGCGTTCAGTCATCACCAAATTGATTGGTGGATGAGAAGCGGCAATCATTTTCCCATGACGACAAGGAACACAAACCAAATCCTTATCAAATATGAGCTTAGGCAATCCTTGGATCAAGACTAGGCCACTCAAGCGATATAACAAGTCAAAGCTCATATGACCCAGTCTCTTATGTCATTTCCAGAGCTCAGAAGAAGATTGAGCAAACAAGCACTTGTGAGAACCAGGAGAACCAGCAAAATCAGCCTAAAAAACTCTGCCAATGCGAGAAATCCTACAAACCAAGGAACCACTCGAATCAAGAACACAAGAAGCATTCGACTTAAAGCGCACTTCAAAACCAACATCAAGAAGCTGAGAGACAAAGAGGAGATTGTACTTGAGATACTCAACCAAACCAACATCCTTGAGAGTGAATTTTTCATTTACCTTTACCGCGCCTCTTGCCTTCACTCTCCCTCTCTTGTCATCTCCAAAGGTCACATACTCCCGGCGCTTCAAGGAAGTGAGGCTGGAGAATCACTTTGCATCTCCGGTCATGTGGCGCGAACACCCGGAGTCCATCAACCATTTGTTCTCCAAGCCTCCACCTGCTGCCTACAAAAAATGAGAAGGAAAAGTCGATGGCTCAGTGCTGGGGTTAGTCAAAAGAGATTTGGGAATCCAGCACTTAACCATACGACCGGTAGTAGTCATCACAGTTCTTTGCACATTATCATTCGAACACATAGGATGAGAACCACGATGGGGAAAACGTTGCCTGTCAAAGCGTCTCGACTCAAACCCTGGGTTGTGAGGATAGAAATCCACGCGAGTGACGCCCACCACGATGGGAAAAACATGGGCCGCCAAAGCACTGCTGCACAAATCCTCTATTTCATGAATTAAAGCCATATGAGAGATGACCCTGTCCATGATAGGCACGAGAAAAAGAGCGAGGCTGAAAGTAAACAAAATCATCATAAAAAGCATCCCTAGTCAACTCAGCTTGCTTCCTCTCAATCCTCTTACGCCTATAACAGAATTTATCCAAGTGGCCCTTGCGACCACAAAACATGCAAATATGGACACCCTTAGGATTAGCCTTGATTTGCATGGCAGGCTTGGGTTTTGACTTCTCTGTTTGCTTTGGGTTGAAGGAGGGTTTTGGATTAGGTGAATAGTATGTGTCAGTGGGTTTGATGGATTGTTCCTCATCCTTGTAGCTGGAGCTAGGCACAAACTTACCCACATTCTCACTCTCCTTGTCACACCTCTCAAATCTCAAACTCAAGTTATAGGTTGACCTAGAAGCACTCTCCTTCACTCTTGCTAAATTACTCTCAATATTTTCCTCACTCACTAGGGTTCTTTGGAGCCTAGAAATTAGATAGTCATTTTCTTGGATAGGACATTGTTTTCCTCCCTAGTGATTGCAAGCTTGTGCTTAAGAGACACACACACCTCACATGGTGGTGGAAAGACCTTCGAGCGAGTCTCAATGAGCAGCTTGGACTCAAGCTCTTTGACTTTGAGGGTTTAAGCTTCCAACTCATCTGTGAGCTTGGGGCACTTCTGACATGCACCCAAAAGAGTTGGCCTAGCTTTGAATTCATCAAGCTCCTTGAGGGCACTCTCAAGTTGACTGGCAACTTGAGCATGCACACTCTCCCTCTGACTCAGATCATTCGTCACAACTTGACATGACTCACACTCTACAACAGTGACATCACAAGCAAGCTTAGACCTAAGCGAAGCAATTTTAAAATCAACACTCTCCAACTTAGACTTAATCTCTCTACTCTCACGAACAGCACTGTGAAGCTTATCATCTTGCAAAAGCAGAACATCGCACAAATGATCAAGTTCAGAAGAGAGCTCAACAAGAGTGAGAGGTACCTCGCTTGTGTCGCAGTCGGATCCAGAGTCGGTGTCATGGTCGTTCTTTGCCATGAAGCAAAGTCCAGTGAAGTCATCCTTCCTCTTGACTCGTGGCTTCTCAACCTCCTTCTCCGAGCTTGTAAGGCCCTCGCTTGATGTGAGGTCGACATCGCTCAAGGCGGCAACGCAGGCGCGTGCAATGACCTTGGCAAACTTCTTGGAGTTCTTGCCCTTCTTGTAGAAGTGGTTCTTCTTCTACTTGAAGTCATTAGTGTTGTTGTTGCGGTACCTGGCCTTCTTCTTGCCCTTCACCGCACTCGAAGCAGGTTCTTGAACCACCTCCTCTTCTCTTCTTCCGGTTGTTGTAGAACCTCCTGAACTTCCTTGTGAGCCAGGATAGCTCATCGTCAGAAATGCACTCCATCTGTTCATCAGAAGCTGCAACAAGAGAAGACAGAGCAAACTCCAAAGAAGACTTGTCAAGTGAGGGGTTAGTTCCATAAGAAACATCACTATGACTACCGTTCTGAGAACTAGAAAGCAAAGCCATGCTAGAAGCAGGAATAACAAGATTAGGACGAGATTTTCTAGATAGTTCATAAGATTTCAGCTTGCTATACAGTTACTCATAGTTCAAGGTGTTGAAGTCAGCAGTTTCTTTTAGAGCAGCAATTTTAACCCACCAAACATTTTTCATCAAGTGAGTATAGTAGTTGCTTAGCTCTATCATTGTCATTGTACACAAGGTTACCACAAGCTTGTAAGTTGCACACAATTGCCTCAAACCTACGAAAGGTGTCATCTAGTGACTCGCCGAGTTTTTGTGCAAAGGTTTGGTACTGTCTATTGTAAGAATCCTTACGCATAGACTTGACTTGATTGGTACCCTCATGGTACGTGCAAAGCTTAACCCAAATAGCATGAGCAGTGTCAAGGTGTGCAACGCGATCATGTTCACTTCTACCAAGTGCAGAGAGCAGAATGTTGACATCTTTGGAGTTGTGTTCATACCTGGTTAACTCACCTGCGGATGTAGTGTTCAGGTCTTGTGGTATAGCATACTCCTGCTCAACAATCCCATAAATTGCACGTCCTTGACTCAGCAGATACGCCTTGGTCCGTGACTTCCAGTAGGAGAAGTCCTCTCCATCAAACATCCACAGCTTAACAACACGCTTCTCCATGTCGCGAGAAGGCGACCAGAGGGGGGCGAATGGGAGCCAATCAAAATTCACCAAGAGAACTTGGCCTATATCCCAAAAACAACCCAAGTCAAACTCCAAACCGATCACCAAGACTACACACACCAACTTATGATGTACTAACCCTAGGAGTGATCAACCTTAGCAAAGAAACACAGCGGAAACAACAATGAACATCAAGAACTCAATATGATCAAGAGACTCAAGGCCATCAGCAGTGCCTGTTGGCCCCATCGGCAGTGCCGGTGAGACCCATCGGCAGTGCTGGTGCGGGGTTTTGCATCCCACCGGCACTTGGCAGTGGCAGTTGGCAGTGCCGATCGACCCCGATAGAACAGGAAAATCTTTTGGGATTTTGGCAAATCTTCTCCAAAACCTAATCAAACGACCTCCAAATGATGCGATTTTTGGATTAATGAATCCTTAGCACATCACGACCCTAATCCTAGAAGGTCAACTCAATTGGCTCAAGGAATCATCACAAATTTCAGATCTTGTGCCAAGAACACCAAAAATGGGAAACTTGAGAAATCCTTCAAATCGAAGGTGCTAAAGCTCTTGATTTGGTCATGGACCTATGAAGGATTGTTCTAGCTCATCATAGCAACAAGTTCCTCAAGGAATCCGCCCCAAAAATTCATCCAAAAAGGAGATAAAAAATTCTCATAAAAATAGCTCCGAAAATAAAAAAAAGGGAAATTCGGGATTTAGGGAGAGGGCAAAAATTTTTGAATTCGGGCAAAAACTTAAGCACGAAAATAAATCTCATGTCATAGAAACATTCTTACAAGATCCATAGACATAAGATTTTTGGATGAAGTCCTAACACAAGGCTAATGGGGAGAGAGGCATCTCTTCCACTAGCCTTACCTCTCCATATATAGGCCTAGGATCACATGACCATTCTACCCTTGACCTACATAACACACCCACCTACCACCGGGGGCATAACCGTCCATCTTTCGCCTCATCGCCCGAATGCCATCGAACGCTTCACGCCTTTGCTTCGTCTCGAAGCAAGCTCCATGATGGTGCCAGGTGCACCACCAACCACCGCCACTGGTTTTGAGGCCCAAACCGGGAAACCGCCTTGCACGCTTCTCAAACCGTGACTTCTCGATATCGACGCGTGTCACCTTGTCCCGCGATCCTAACCACCGGCAAGTCTCTCCCAGTCCCTGTCCATCGGGCCCCCTTGTCACTTGCACCGACATCCCGTTCGCCTTGACTTGGTCAACACACTGTCTTCATCACCACCACGGTTTTGAGGCTCAACTGTGCAACCGTCCGTGCTTCTTACCTCTCCACATGTACGGTGTGGATCACCCTTGACTTCACCCGGCATCCCAATCATTCGGCCCCAATTCCCCTACTTGTGCCCGATCCTCTCGCCGTTGACCGCCAAGTCGACTCCAGTGACCTACACATCATGAGATAAGCAAACACATTTCTCAACTCCTGCAACATCACCAATTCCTCCACCAACTCCGGTTAGTCATAACCATGATATGCAAACCCATGCAATCCCTGGATTCCCGCATTTCAACTCAAACACCAAATCCGCTCAAGTCAATTACTCATCATATATATTGCAAACCATGTCACATATCCACATGGTTTCTCACTCTGCATCTTCATCTCTTGATCTCATTGGGTATTTGGATGCGGACTTTGCTGGGTGTATAATTGATAGGAAGAGCACTTCTGGTACTTCCCATTTCTTGGGTACGTCTTTGATCTGTTGGTCTTCTCGTAAGCAGTCGAGTATAGCCCAATCCATCACAGAGGCTGAGTATGTAGCTGCCGCTAGCTGCTGCTCACAAATCCTATGGGTTGTATCTATCATGAGGGACTATGTGTTAACCTTTTAAGAGTGTTCCACTCATGTGTGATAACTCCAGTGCCACATGCTTAACCAAAAACCCAATCCAACATGGTAAGGTTAAACAAATCAATGTGCGACTCCACTTTCTGAGAGACAATGTTGAGAAGGGGGATGTTGATCTCAAATACATCAACACCAGAAACCAACAAGCTGATATCCTCACCAAGCCCCTAGATGCTACTAGACATGCTTTTCTTCGGGGAGAACTTGGTGTGTGTCATACTTATGGTATCATTTGAGGGGGAGTTGGTGTTCACTTGTATATATGTATCTTACATTTTATGTAATATATGCATTGGTAATAGAGTTTTGATTATTATGCTTTCTTGCATTTCTCTTTGCTATGATTGAGCTTGAGCTAAGTTGTGTGGATGTGATGATAATCTCTCATACTTAGATATTCTAGATGGCCTGTTATAAACTCATGTGAGCAACTTGCTAATCTTAAAGATAAACTAAGCTTCTTGTGAACCTTATGAACTAATATTGCTAAAACTTGCTCACCATGTGTATAATTGCTTTTATCCTTGTTGAAACTTGCATTGAGGCTATTCTAGATGATATCTTGGCTTTGGCACCTTGTGTTTGCAAAATGGAAGGCTTTGCAAATCTTTAGCTCATGATGTGATATTGTGGGAACATGTGTTCCTTTTGTCGCAAAGGCATGCTCTTTTATCTTGTGAATAAACTAATCTGCTAAGTGCTTTTGATCAAGAATAATTCTAAAATGCTAAATCCAAACATTGTGACTTGAGGCGTCGGGGTGTTTGCCGTATCTAGTCATGTGACCCTCCGTATGGATAAGAGGACAAATGAGGATAAATAATAAACACTTGATCAAATGAGTCTCTGTTGCATATGAGAGTGTTTGTAAAGCTCATTTTCTGCAAATACTTGTTGCCCTAGTTGAGATTGAAACTGGCTAGATTCTTATGATTCACTTAATGCTTGTTTTGCCTTGGATGGGAGTACTTACACATGTGGTGGCAGATTTTCTCATGATAAGCAAAATTTGATTCTCTATAAGCTAGTCAATCTTTCTACTTATCTTGTATAGCTCTTGGTGTTTATACCTTGCTATCTATTTTTGATCTTTGTATGATTGTGAGCTATTGCTTTTCCACTTCATGGCTCTATGTTTATAGGTAGCAAAGTTAAATGCTTGTTTGCATAATTGTTGAAGCTCCTTAGGTTTGCATTTTCATGTTTTGCATGTTTGCTTGTTCTTTGATGAGTTCATTACCAAAGGGGGAGAAAATATTGGCATGCACAAATTATGCTAAGAAACTTAAAATGATCCATTTTGCACTACATGAAACCTACCATAAGTTGAGGGGAATCATATCATGATCTTGAGTATTTTCTTGCACTTTTCATATTCTTTGCGTCTCAAGTCGCTTTCTTTGTCAACTCTTGGTTTTGTGATCCCTACTTTGCTATATCGCTTATTTTCACCTTTTCTTTGGGTTTGGCCATTTGGATGAGTTTATTCGATTTCGCATTTCACTCTCTAATCTTGTGCATTTGAGGTTATCAATGTACTCATCAAGGGGAAGATTGAGAAACCATGTGGATATGTGCCATGGTTTGCAATATATGTGATGAGTAATTGACTTGAGCGGACCTTGTGTTTGAGATGAAATGCGGGAATCTTGGGATTGCATGAGTTTGTGCATGTCAGGGTCTTGACTAACCAAAGTTGATGGAAGTATTGGTGAAGTTGCAGGAGTTGGAAAATATGTTTGCTTGTCTCATGATGTGTAGATCACTGGAATCGACTTTACGGTCAACGGCGTGAGGATCGGGCACAAGTAGGGGACTTGGAGCCGGACGATCAGGATGCCGAGTGGAGTCAAGGGTGATCCACACCGTACACATGGAGAGGCGAGAAGCACGGACGGTTTCACGGTTGAGCCTCAAAACCGTGGTGTGATGAAGACGATGTGTTAACCAAGTCAAGGCGAGCGGGATGCCGGTGCAAGTGATAAGGGGGCTCGATGGACAGGGACTGGAAGAGACTTGCCGGTGGTCAGGATCCCGGGACAAGATAACATGTGTTGACATCAAGAAGTCATGCTTTGAGAAGCGTGCAAGGCGGATTTTTTATTTGGGCCTCAAAACCGGTGGCGACGGTTGGTGGTGCACGTGACACCATCATGGAGCTTGCTTCGAGGCGAAGCAAAGTCGTGAAAGGCTCGATGGCATTCGGGCGATGAAGCGAAAGATGGACGATTATGCCCCCGATGGTAGGTGGGTGTGTTATGTAGGTCAAGGGTAGTGGTCATGTGGACAATAGACTCTAGGCCAATATAAGGAGAGGTAAGGCTAGTGGAAGAGGTGTCTCTCTCCCCATTAGCCTTGTGTTAGGACTTCATTCAAATGGCTTCCTAGCCTTGTATCTATGGATCTTGAAAACATGTTTCCATGACATGAGATTTATTTTTGTGCTCAAGATTTCTCCCCAAATCCCGAATTTCTCTTTTTTCTCATTTTCGGAGCTATTTTTGTGTGAATTTTTTATCTCCTTTTTGGATGAGTTTTTAGGGCGGATTTTTTGGGAAACTTCGTGCTATGATGAGCTAGATCAATCCTATCTATGACCAAATCAAGAGCTCTAGCACCTTCGTTTTGAAGGATTTCTCAAGTTTTTCCTCTTTGGTGTTCTTGGCACAAGTTCTGAAATTCATGATTATTTCTTGAGCCAATTGAGTTGATCTTCTAGGATTAGGGTCCTGATGTGTTGAGGATTCACTGGTCCAAAAATCACATCATTTGGAGTTTGATTGATTAGGTTCTAACCAAGTTTTTGCTTCATCCAGAAACTTTGCTGATGGGTCTCACCGGCACTGCCGTTGTTCCAGTAAGGTGCAGTTTTATGAGGTTTTCGACTATCTTGAGTCTATGCTATTTTTCTTTGTTTCCGTTGTATTTCATAGCTGTTGCTGATCACTCCTAAGGGTAGCACATCATAATTTTGTGTGTGTAGTCTTGATGATCGGTTTAGAGGTTGGCTCGGATTATAATTGGGATATAGGCCAAGTTCTTGTAAAGAATTTTAATTGGCTCCCATTCAACCCTCCCCCCCTCTGGTCGCCTTCTCGGTCCTTCAGTTTGGCTTCCACGCTTGTTTTTATCATGAACATGCGTAGGGTCTTGGCCTACTAGAATTGTTTGGTTTGCAACGCTTGTTGGACTCAAGTAGTGTGAATTGAAGTATTTCGTGAGCAGCTTACCGATTCACCTCCCCCCCCCCCCCTCTCTCGGTACGCCTTCGGTCCTTACAACCGTTCCTACAGAAGCCTCCTCTGGCACCATGGCTAGGAGTGAACGTATTTGGTTTCGTGAGCAGCTTACCGATTCACCTCCCCCCCCCTCTCTCGGTACGCCTTCGGTCCTTACAACCGTTCCTACAGAAGCCTCCTCTGACGCCATGGCTAGGAGTGAACTGTCCAGCACCTAGGTCCAAGAGTAAACCATCCCATCCTCATCCCTCACTGCCCGCAAAACTGGGAAGACATCTTGATACTCAAACAAGCCTACCCCTGTCAGACTTGTGCTTTGCACTGTTTTCCTAGATGGCCGCTCCACAAACTATCTCTTGTGATCCCAAGCAAGTACCACTACAATCCTAGAGTACTGTACAGAGTACACGTGCATACCCGACCATCCGCATACCCGACCATCCTTGCCATCCTCCTGCTTGGATCACCTAGGTTCCATGTTGCTAAAAAGGATTACCCATCTCTCATGATCATTATGTTAAAGTAAACCAATAGTCAATATTATCAGTAGACACTATCATTTTCGACATAGCAAACTAAGCATAACATACCCGCACTAATAAGCTACACCAAAACCCAGGCGACAAGTAATAATATGGAACAGGATGATGACGCATAGGATTCAGTATTAACAAGCATGCATAGAAAATAGAGAGGAATGTAAACCATAGGTTCAAAATGCATCAATCCATTTTTTCTATATACATACGACATGCCAACAGTTAAACAACTTATTAGAAATGCAAGACAGCCAATATGAAATGCTAGAAAAACGCCCGCGCTTAAGGGATGTCCTCAGCGTCGAGGAACATGTGCTAGGGTGTATGTGCGACTCGTTCAGATCATGAGTTCTAACAAATAAGACAATTTAGGACACTTGTCTGGTTCCTCTCGCTTCTGCTCAAAGTCTTCTGGCTAGAAATCCTGAAAGTTCTCCAACTGCTAGTCGTCTACTAACGTCACACCGGAAAGACAACCATGCAAACACACTAAGAAACAACACACCACGCAGTAACAAACAACAAAGAAAATAATACTATGAAAAAATACACATGGTTACGATCGCGTGAGCGCAAGAATCGTCTCAATCCGAGTTACGAGTAAAAAGTTATGAACCCTTAAAATTCAGGGTCTAAATTGTAAAATAATCTACACAAAAATAACTAAATAATGAAAAACTATATTTTATAAGTTAAAATAAATAAAATTTAGTTATTAAATAAATATAAGATAAATAATTTATTTTAAAAAATAAATAAATGAGAATCAGATCCTATTATGAAAACATATATTGTTCATCATTATGTAAAAACAATAAAAATTAGGGACCAAATTTACAAAACAGATCTGATCTATATTAAACTATTGAAATAAATCTAAGGTTTTATATATATAAGAGTGAGGGGTAAAATCCAAATAAATTAAAATATAGAGATCTATCTGTAAAAAAGCTAGGCTGCCGGAATTGGTCAATGCCAGCGCGGTCACGGCGGCGCATCGCTAGAGTTGGTGGTTGTCGCGCTAGGAGGCACGGTTTCTCATCGCGATCAGACAGAGAGAAAGAGGAGGGGCTTGCGAACTCACGTAGATGATGCGCAGCTGCAGAACGGCTTGGAGACGGCGGCGGCGGTTCGTCGGCGTCGTCGGATTCGGGTCTGCGGCGGCGAATTCGCGTCGGTGAGCAGGGGACTCGGCTGCAGCTGGTCTTGGTCTCCTCCTAGACAACTCGGCGACTCCCGCGGTGGCTCCCTTTTTCCAGGCGGCGAGCATGACGGCTTCAGCTCCAATGGCAGCGGCGGCGCGAGCTAGCTAGGGTTAGGGCGATGCGGCGGCTTCGAAATTGATGAAATCGAGGGCTTTGGGGGTGCTGGTTTTATAGGGGGGATTAGGGGCCTTGCGCAAGGCTCGGGGACGGAGTCCAGAGGCGGCACGGTGGCGAGGAAAGCTGGAGTCCGCGTCGGGCACGGGAGGAAGATCAAGACAGCGAAAACGTATTTTCGTGTAGAGCGTCATCGAGTGGAGAAAACGGAGATAGAGAAAAGGGAAAACGGTTTTGTTGGCCGTCGGGACAATTGGGCTAGCTGCGCACTAATGGGCTAAGCAGGCCGAGTGGAAGAGAAAAAAGAAAGGGAGGGAGAAATGGTCACGGTGTGGTTTCAGCTCAGACTCTTTTTTTTTTTCTATTTTGTTTTCTAATTGAAACAACTATTTCCCTAAATATAAATCTAAAATAAAATCTACATGATTTTAGAAATATTTTTGCACACAATAAAATCCTTTATGAAACTAGTCAACACGAATACAACATAGAATTTTAAAAATAACCTATATATGATTATTTTCTTTAGAAAATAATTCTTTTTCTTATTAAAATATTAATAACCTAATTGATTCTAGCAAAATCTTAAAATATCCAAAATTTAGAAAATTAGGGTGTTACAACCAACAACCTCGCGAGACCACTTTGGGAATTCTGTTTAAGGAGGCCTTTTCACATACTCTGCCTTTTCATTTCCAATTCGTGTTTACACCTATCTAGGAGGGTTGTTACTAGTATAAATATGTTATTGCTTTATAGCAAATGGAGACTTTTGATAATCAAGATATAGAACCCCCTTTCTTTAGTTGTGTGCTAACAAATATTGAGAGTGATCTCTCCTCTTTTGCTAGAAAAAGAAGTTGTAACTTGTTGGTATGAGTATTCTATCAATCCTATTAAACCCTGAGCTGGGCTGCACACATTGCTCATGCTTGAAGTTAACTCCTTCACCATCTCTTGGAGCAAAGGCTCCTTAAGAGGATTGGGAGAAGATACAGGAGTTGGTATTTTTGTTGATAGCGACAACGGGATTTCCTACGATGTTTTAGAAGATTCTTCTCGAATTAGAAAGGGAGTTTTGAAGGTTGAATTTCTTCTTCCTCCATTGCTTGTGGTTCGGTTGAGGTCTCACTAGATGAATTAATGGATAGGCAAGGATTTGGCTTAGGGTCAACTAGTGGGGTGGACTCAATGCTCGCCGAAGCTTCCTCCTTACGGGGCTCTCTACAGTCCGCTAGGAAAGAAGAGTTTTCTTGAATAAGGTCAAGGATAGCTCTTCCTTCTGTAGGCGTTTTGTGGACGAAGGTTGCAAGAACACGTGGTCGGGGGCCGGAAGTGGTTAACAAGGAAAATTTGGCATATGTTGCACCTAAGGATTCCTTCTCGCTTTGATGAAAGTCGAGAATCTCCCTTCATAGAGAGACAATGTGTGATGTAGGATAGAATGTGAGACAAAAATTATCACGGAGTACTTTCCAATCACCATTTTTACGCCCAACAAACTGAGTGTACCATTGTTTCACATTCTCCATGAGGGAAAATGGAAACAATTTCCCCTTGATAGTGTCTTGAGTCATGCCTTTGATAGATAGGCACGAACACAAATGCTCAAACTCTCGCAAATGATGGAACGGGTTTTCGCTATTCAAACCCAAGAAGGATTGTTCCTGAACCATGGCTATAAAGCCAGGACAGAGTTCAAAGCTAGATGAATCGATAGGTTCCATAGAAAACAGTGGCTCAAAGAACTCGTGCTTAGGAGCAGATAGATCTTGAATTGATAGTTGCTCTATGGTAGAGAAGGGGAAAGAAAGAAAGTGAAATAAAAAGATATGATGGCGAACTAGGTTTGAAGATTAAACAACAACTATTCCTCGACAATGGCGCCAAAAAGATTGTTGGATATTTTAGCGACAATAGAATAAATCCGCATGCGTATAGATACTGAAGTAGCTTTCACCTAGGAGTATTCCAAGGTATCGAATCGATAGGGAACATGTGTTCCTAATCTTCTATTCTTGTTCAACCAAGGACACCAAGATAAATGTGACTTTGGGTAGAAAGGATTCTTAAAGGTTATAAGGTCCTAATCAATTTAAGAATACTACTAGGTTGCTAGCACTGGGCATCTAGTTTTCCCTCCATCCACAGTGCGATTCCAGCGAAGAGCCTACTACGTAGTCGAACGTGGAGGATTTCAAAGGACAGATAGGGCTGTCACCACCTACTACCTACCACAAGCAATCCACAGACTATACGATAAATAAAGGTAACCTATGGCCTAGTTGTTGGGGGATCACCTTGTGGGCCTCCTATTGGGGCTCACCAAGTTAGGCTGTAGACTAGGTTGAGGTCAACCATCAAAATTCCTTTACTAATCTTGACTTCAAAACACAGGTACCCATTGGAAGCCCTAGAAGAACCGAGCCCTCCAACTCTCGCAAGAAGAAGGCATCGATGCTCGAAGGTTGCAAGTCCATTCCAATGCTACTGCCATACCTTTAGAGGACAGGAGTATGACCAAGAGAAAAACCAGGCATGGCATGCAGATGGTGACACGTTGTGCTAGCACGCGTCGTGGCATGCAAGTCAAGGAAGGGTACAAGAAAAAGCTCAAATGACCAGTTTACACTTTTTGACCATTTTGTATAGAATATTTATAGAATATGGTAGGTAATTAGGGGTAAAGAGGTCATTTGCATGTGACCAAAGTACGGGCCTATAAATATAGCACCCCTACTTACTTGTAATGGGACAAAT
This sequence comes from Eleusine coracana subsp. coracana, assembly GCA_032690845.1. Lineage (NCBI taxonomy): Eukaryota > Viridiplantae > Streptophyta > Magnoliopsida > Poales > Poaceae > Eleusine > Eleusine coracana. The sequence continues at coordinate 40,007,328 of CM064418.1, forward strand.
CTTTTTGGGAATACATGAAGGGAGTCCATGGTTCCGCTTTGTATCCTTCGAGATTTGTTCTTTTTGTTACATTTTCTGTTTGTGGCACTGAAGCCCGCACTTCGTGAGACCAATAATGTTACCCACCGTGTTGTGAGCTCGTATACTAACTCATGATGACTCAACTCCACGGACCGCTGCCCTCGAGTGGCACTCCGCCCCTTCGAAGCAGCGTTCCGGGAGATCTCCAACTGACTGACGACCAATCCACCTTGCACATAACAAAGGAGAACACTCCCAAAGTCGAGTTACCACCTCAAACAGATGACACCATCGACCAAAAAAACCTAACCCACCACCAAGAACAGCTGTCAAGCTCAAACCCTCCAGGAAATACCACCCCAATCTCGATGACAGCAGCGCAATAAATGGTGCTGTTGGCCCAGAGAGCTGAGCATCTCGAGCAACTCAAGTAGCAATTGCCGCAAGAGCAAGAGCTAAGGAACAAGGCACTGATGTATTGGAAAAGAACTTTGCAAGAAAAGGAGTACATATCTCAGCTTAGACATGAGAACCTACAGTTGGCAAAGGAGATCGAAGAACTCCAGAAGACCATAAGCAGAACGAGTCATAAAGAACCCAACCCCCTGCACAAAGCCCACACATACCATGAGCGAGGTGTATCATTTACACCAAGTAGCCAACCAATAGCCACCGAGATCCTGCCAATTCAAAGGGCAAGTACCTTGAGCATAATCGACAAAGATTCACCCCTCTCTGAAGGACTGCAAAGAGCCCCGTGCCCACCTCACTTCAGAATGATACCGCTGGACAAATTCAAAGGGAATTCAAATCCAAGGCAATTCCTCATGAGTTATGAAGTAGCAATAGTATCAGAAGGAGGAGATGAGGAAACATTGGCAAAAGCATACGTCTGCGCCCTTGAAGAATCTGCTCTGAATTGGTATTTCAACCTGCCCCCCGGATTACTATATAGCTGGGAGAACATCAGGGACAAGGTGATAGCAATCTTTTGAGGGTTCTGCACTATCATGGATCCATCGCATGAAACACATAACTAAGTGAGAGAACAAGTTGTTGCACAATTACTATAGAAGATTCCTCACCCTTCGAGGTTAAGCCCCAAGCATCACAGACGAAGCTGCATTAAGCTCCATACTTTGAGGCGTGCGAGCATGCCCGATGACATCTTACTACACACAAAAAGCACCGCGCACAATGCAAGTCTTATGTATAAAGTTCAAGGAATACAATAGATCAGATGTGGATTACAAAAGGAGCAAGCAGAACCAAAGCAAGAACCACAGCCAATCATATAATAAAAGTGGTCATCAAGAAAGACAGTACAGAGAATCCAAGCATTCCACCGAACCTTCATCACCATTCATTAGACACATAGAAGAGGAAAGATAAGATCATGCTAGTAAAGATAACCGCAACAATGATCACAGAGAGAGCAATTATCGAGGTCGTGGTAGAGGCCGAGGCCCCCAAACCAAAGCCGGCAAAATAGAAAACCATACTGCCTCTATTACGGAGAGGAAAAGGGGCACAAAACTTCCACTTGCCTCAACTCAAAAGAAATCTAAGAAAGTCCTATCCCAGCCAAAGACTATAAATTACACATCGCCTAACATGTGGCCCCAACTACATGGAAACCACCCAGCTCAACTACCACTATCCAACCACCCAACACCACCAACCATACACACCATCCCATATTTTAACACAACCCATCCAACTCAACCTCCGAGCCACTATATTCAACCAAGGCAACCAATTCAGCAACTAGAGTCCAGCCAAAAGCGCCAACCACAAAAGCAAGAGACACAACAACTGGCCCAATCTAAACTAGAGCCTACCCTAAACCAAGCCACAGCATTCCTAGTGCAGGGCTTCATCAGAATGATCTATGGAGGGTCATCTTCAAACTTCAAAAATAGGAGAAGAAGAAGAGAACATTTTTGAATGGTAAACAGTGTTCTCACGGAGGGGCCATTCATCAAATCAAAGTGGTCTCACATCCCTATCACATTCACAGAGTCAGACTTAAGCCTCAAAGACTATTCACATGTTCACGCATTTGTAATCAAAGCTCACATTCGCACCTGGATGATCAACAAAGTCATGGTAGACAATGGCAGCCAGACAGATATTTTATTCATAAACACTTTCGAGCAAAAGGGGCTCAGCAAAAGCTCATTGCAGCCATCAAATGTACCACATATTGGCTTCAGAGGCAAACGAATCACTCCCATCCCATGGGCACAATTTCTCTCCATGTGTCATTTGGTAACACGCAAAACCGCCGAACAGAGTACATAACATTTGATGTGGTAGATATCTGGCTTCCATTCAATGTCATATTGGGTCAGGGTATGATCAATACATTTGAAGCTGTCATCCATAGTGCGTACCTATGCATGAAAATCCCAGCAGCAGGGGGTGATCACAGTCAAAGGAAATCAACAAATGGCAAGGGACATAAAAAAAGGCTACGCCCTGGGGTGAAAGAAATTGCAATAACATACATGTTTTCACCCAGGACAACTAGAAGAAGAAGAAAGAGCCCAAAAGGCTCGCGAGCAGCATAAGAAGAATGCAAGAGAAGAGGCACATTGTCTTGACAAGGAAAAAATTGCAGTCCAACAGACAAAGAAACCGGAAGAGTACTCCTCGATGAGCAAATCCATGGGAAGTTTGTCATAATAGGCTCTAGTCTAGACCTCGAAGAAGAGAAAGAGTTGGTAACATTCCTTAGAAAGAACAAGGACGTATTTGCTTGGTCTTCAGCAAACCTCGAGGGAGTGGACAGGAGCATCATAGAGCACAAATTGGAAATTGACACAAAAATCAAACCCAAAAAGCAAAGGCTCCGCAAGATATTCGATGAAAAAAACCAAAACCATCAAGGCAGAAGTGCAACGGCTGCCTGACACCTTCGTTATTCGTGAAGTCAAATACCCATGCTTGCTGGCAAACCGTGTAATGGTCAGGAAAGAGAATGGAAAGTGGAGGATGTGCATAGATTTCACAGATCTCAACAAAGCTTGTCCAAAGGATGATTTCCCTCAGCCTCGAATAGATAAAATCATAGATGCAGCGGCATGCAGAGAATTGTTGTTGCTACTTGATTGTTTCTCTGGCTATCACCAGATCTGGCTAAGGAAAGAGGATGAGGAAAAAACAAGCTTCATCAAACCTTTTGCCATCTATTGCTTCGTAAGGATGCCCGAAGGACTGAAAAAGATTGGCCTCCCATTCTGTTGCATGACTCAGAAAGCTTTCGAGTCTCAATTTCAAAAGAGCGTTCGCGCCTATGTTGATGACATGAGAGTGGCAAGCAAAGAAAAGAGATATCACATAGCAGACCTGACTAAAACATTCGCAAAGCTTCTTGCGGCAAGACTAAACTTGAATCCAGAAAAATGTGTTTTCAGTATTTGAGGGTGTTTCGCTCACCGGTAAGTAGTATTTGTTCTAGGGGTGTGCGCTTCAGTTTCGATAATGGCTATGCAAGAGGACACAAGGATTATATTGGTTCAGGGGATGCCCCTACATCCAGTTTACGGCTTTGCTCGTGTTACTTGCACCGGGGTGTACAAAGGTGGCGAGAGAGGAGAAGGTGCCTCCAAGTCTCTGATGGTTGTGGGCGTGTGTGTGGATGTGTGTATGTCCTCTCGTGATGCCTTGTTCTTTAGACAAGAGATAGGCCTTCCCTTTTATACTTCAAGGGAGCCAAACCCAATTACAGAGAGAGAGAGAGAGAAGGGGTAAGTTGCTACACGTGCGGAGTTGGTGAAGCCGTGCTAGAGAAGGTAGGGGCCTTGGTCGACATCGTGGCTTTCGATCCTTACGTCAGGGGTAGGGGGCACTGTGCTTGGGCGTGCCCCCGTTTTCCGTCGTTGGGCCGAGTCCTCTCGCCACTGTAGAGGGCGTGTTCTGCCATTCATGGGGTGGCACAACATGGGTGCCATCATGCTTCATAAGCGAGGTCTTATCCAGACACCCGTCAGGTCTCCTCGCCACTATTGACGATGTCATCGAGTGATAGCGGCATGGAGAGTCTTACCACGCCTGCCATTGTCAGAAGGCATTTAAGGCGGGCGGTTGGTGGTTGTTTGACCACCATCCCACTCGACCCTCTCGCCAGGGGTCGACGCGTCAGATTATGCCTGTCCGATCCCGCTGGAGGTGGGGATCCATCCTCTCATAGCAGGGCCATCGAGTTTCTCCACCCGCTGTTTCTGGCTTTAGCTAGTGACTGGCTGAGCCATCCCGTTGCAAAGCAGGTTTCGTTAGGGACTGGGCTTATCGGGTGGTGCCGTCCATTATTTCAGGCGCCACATTCGAGGTAGTGACATGCCATTTTGTCTTCATTCAGATGGCACCAAGAGGGACCGTTTGGCCGAGCCATTCCGTGTAGGCAAGTACCTAGCCCATGTTCGAACTCGTCTGGTCTCGACCCCTCAGGGGGTCGAGCAAAACACATTGGGCCTTTGACCCCAGACGGGGTCGAGGGGAGCTCGTCCGGCCTCTGATCCCTGCGGGGTCAAACGAGTCGGAGGAGGGCGAGGCTCTTGCTTGCAAAATTTGGCTAGTGCAGGGGATTCCCTCTACAGGACCCACATGGAGGATGTTCTGGTGAGGTATCACGGGAATTCATGTCTTAGGCATTGTTGGGCCTTAGAGTGGTACCATGCACCCCCGGTTACAACCCCCGATAATAGTCCTCGGGCGAATCGGAAAATCTTCCGAGGGGTTCTGCACCGACATTATTGAGTGATATGAAGTTGGTTTTTTCGTGGCTAAGCCCCAAAGAGGTGCGTGCGAGAGCACCCGACGGGTGTAGCCCCTGAGCCAGAGGGCGAGTCTCGGTGAGACTCACGCTTTGGCTTGACTCGACGTGGTTTGGTTAGCTGGTTCTCCGGACAGGGTGCGCACGAGCGCACCCATCGGGTGTAGCCCCCGAGCCAAGGGACGAGTCCGGATGGACACGTGATTTGGCTTAATTTGCTTGGGACGGTCACGCGAACGTTGTCACGTTTGAGTCCTTAGGTTTCACACCCTAGGTTGAGTGGATGTTTCTGAGTCATAGAAGGAAAGTTTGTCCATAGCGCCCTTGTGATAGGACGCGTCTTTCTTTCCTAAAAAGGCGAGACAGGACACTGCCAAGACGGCAGGTTTTTATCTTCTTTTGGCATGCAAGGCGCAGGGGTGTCTTTGCACTACGGCTCGTGCCATCGTGTCAGTGCGCCAGAGAGAATCTAAGGCCGCAGCCAGAGGTGGCTCAACTATTTAAGGCGGTCAAAGCCTATCGCCCCCATTATCTTTTCTCCTTTAAAAGCCTCCTTCCCTCTTGGATTAGGCCATACTCTCGAGTCTATGCCACATGGTGAGCTCATTTCGGTTCACCTTGGTGCTGGCATGGCTGCTCTATGCGACTGCTTGTCCGGTGACGGAGTGAGGGCGAGGGCAAGGATGACGGCCTGGGTTGTGCGGCCTGTCGCTCGGCTTCGATGGCCGATATGGCAGGGTGGAGGGCGTCTCGGCGTCTGGTGAAGGGGCCGTTATTGTAGTCGCCACTAGTAGCGAAGGCGGTAGTCTAGGAGATTCAAGTTTCGTTAACTCTGCGGGTTACCAATGCCCAGTGAGAAGTAAAGGGGCCTCTCATGGGAGGTTTGGATGGCTTTTCAACCGCTCCTCTGTGCGCATTTGGTGGCGTCAGCAAGGACAGGGGGAGGGAGAGCTGTTGCTCCGCCCCTCTTGCTCCTGCGGGGACCCTAGTCCCCTTGATCAGTAGCATTAGCATCCCTAGGGCGTGGATGATCTGCTTGCTTTGTTGGATGGATAGATTCTGCACTCTCAAATGAGGGCATCTTTCCCACGATGATGAAACTTTACAGCCGCCTCGCCCCGTGTCCGCCCACCGAGGTGTGGGTACCGGCTCTTATCATAGCGTGATCCATGGGGTCGGTTTTTATTTTTCTCTTTCTTGTAACTCACAAATGGTAAACACTCATTTTGCAAGGGATTTCTATAAAGAGATTTTTGTAAGATCGAACCAGGTGACACGTATCAATAAAGAGACTTATCCTGCAATCATGCCCTGGACTTCTGTAGGCGATGCCAGTTCCAGAGTCCCCACTCTATGCATTCGGACTAGCTGAGGAATCATTTTGACTTTATCGGATTCTCCTTCCGCGTCTTGTTTGTGAGGCAGAGGATAGAGCTGGGCCACATTTTTGCCTAGGTGGCTGAAACTCGATGCTCGTTGAGCTGCTATAGGGTTCATTCGAGCGAATCCCCCTGTTCCCTGTTGATAGAGTCTCGGTGAACCAGCTGGTGGTTGGCTTCATAGATCCATCTTTCCAACCCAACTGGTTATCTCAACCGTTAGATGGGTCACGGCGACTAGCTGCCTCTCTTCTGGGAGATACTAATAGATGGGTCGAAATAGGACTCAAACGTGACTCCGCAATGCCCTCGACCTTCGAGGGTCAGGGTGTTGGCTGCTAGGTATGCCCATTGCTTGTGCCCCTTGCTCTTGTCTTGTGCACTAGGCGGCTGTCAAACCCCTCCACGAGGCCAGCTTTAGAACCCCGGCGCTATCGGGCAGTCAAGGTAGTTTTCAGCCTCTTATCCCGTCTTACCTACGCCCACAAATATTGGGCTGGGGTGAGCGAGTAGTTGTTTGTCATGTCAGAGCCTGGGCCGTCGTTGATCAAGCCCCGTGGTGTCAATCGAGCTGCTGCTGTAAGACGAGGTTAGTCACGATCCGTCCAGATCGTCCTGCCTCCTGTTTGCTGACCCGGGGGCCTTTGGGAGAAGATCTTTCATGAGCGAGAAACATAGGGCTTGAGGGGGATGGCCCCCACTCGCTTAAGTTAGAGGGAATAAGAGCAGGCGTGGGATTCTCGGTTGGCTTTGAACCGTTTTCCCCACTGCCCGAGGTAAAGGCGGCGCATTCACCTCACATGTGCTTTGTGGTGGCGCCCAGTTGCGCCGTTGTGTTGCTTCGCCTCCCGCGTCGTGGCAACTGCGGGGCGTGTTTTCTCTGCTTGGATGACAGGAGTAGTGGGGCTGCCGCGCCCGTGGTGGAGCAGAACAGAAACTGAAGAATCGTGGGGAGGTGAAGAGGAAGATGGGGGGCGTGGCGAGATTTTAGGCTGCGGAAAATACGGCAGGGAGTTAAATACCATACCTTGGGTGAGTCGTGGCTGGGTCCTGCAGTCAAATCGTAAGGCAGTTTCACGGTGTGCCACCTATTTAAGTCTGGTCCGGGTTGCATTTCCTCTTTCTTCTTCTTCTTCTAGCCTCCAGGCCTTTCCGTCTACAGCTTCTCCTAGCAATCGCCATTGTTTCGCTGCGGTCACCGTCTCACTCACCATGTCTATGTTCACCCATTCCACTGTGATGAAGAAGGAGCTGGATGCGCTCGTCCATGCCTGGCTGTTGGTACCACTCACCGACGCCAGGGAGTTGTTGGTGCCGGGGAACAAGATCCGGTCGGAGCCTCCACGGGGATATGTGGCGGCGTTCGTCCCCTTCCACGAGCGTGGACTCGGGAGGTCGGTGCACGACTTCCTCTGCGTGCTACTGTTCCACTACAACGCAGAGCTACAGCACCTGAATCCCAACGGGATCTTGCACATCTCGCCCTTTGTGGCCTTGTGCGAGGGGTTCTTGGGGATAGTGCCCAACTTTGATCTATGGTGTTACTTCTCCCTTGCTTCCTGCATCTGTCACAAGGTCAGGAACGAATCTTTCCCTACACCATTGGATGCGTTTTGGCATTCGCCTCCGGGGGGAGCGAGCGGGGGACTACCTCCAGATGCCCACCCTGATCAATCATGGGGGGTGGCACAAGAGGGGGTTCTATTTGCGGAGCGATGAGCTCTATCCTCTCCCTGAGCTCACCGGCTAGGACATCCCCGCTCCTAGGGATAGCTGGCACTATGGGAAGAGGAAGGATGGCGAGCGGTGGATTGGAGACACTCTCGACGCGATCGTGCACCTCAAGTTGTGCGGTCTCGATGGTGTCGGGGTCGTCGGGTGATTCCACAAGTGGCGGTTCGTGCTGCTGTCGGCCCGCTGGCTTCCTATGTATATGGTTACGGAGGCCGACCGCACCGTGCCAAACAATATGATGGTGTAGGAGCTGCTGCCGAACGGTGAGGTAGCGAGGCAGGTTAGGGTGGCGTTGGGGTCTTCTGCCTGGCCCTGGCCTATTCCAGATGAACCGGCAATGTGTCCAAGTCCATAGGCAGTTGACATAGTAAGTGGCTCTTTTGTGTGTTTTCTTTGCATTTTTCGATCCTCCAGCCCCTATGGCCGCTGATCTCACCTTGGTATTTGTGTCCTTAGTCTCAGTGGACATGCTTCATCCAGACCCCACGCCTCTTATTGTTAGTGGACCAGGCCTTGCGGACCACCAACTGTTGGTCGTAATTACGCACCCACTTATATACCACAAGAGGATGGTGTACAATTGTAGCTCTTTTTCCCTTAGAGTATTCCAAGGTTATCGAATCCACAAGGAATGAGCGGAACAATTACTATTAAAGGTTTACTAACAAATTGTAATTGGTTGGTTGGTGTGAATGAGGATGGTGAGACAGTGGAGGGTGAATGTTATTGAAGAAGTAACAGGATAATGAAGGATTCTCTCCTTAGGATTGGTTCACTAGCATGCAACCTTATTCTTATCAACTCGAGTGATGACTAATATTCTACAAGATATGGTAGTTTTGTGCACCCCGGCTATCACTACAGGGGCTATTAGCTTCCCACTGGTTTCTTGCACTATGTAATGGGCAAAAGTGTATTGGCCGATACACTAAAGAAAAGGATAGATAGATATGCAATTAAGTTCATCATATAGATTAAATTCATTGAGAGAGTATCAATTAGTATGAGAGTTACATGACCAGATCCCCACACCAGAGAAGAGAATATGAGACTACTCGCTCATCCTTCTGCTAGACATAGCAGGGGGATGAGAAATAGCACTAGAATGCGCACGAGCCAATCGGCGCAAGCGTCACGCTGATCGGGGTGACCTCCCTTTTGGTGGATCTCGTTGGTGTTGGCCAACCTTCACCGCCAATATCGTGGAACCCTAGTTCTAATAACTGATTCTCAAGATTGTCGTCCCTCTGCTATCCGTCCTTGGCTCTTGATAATTATCTTTCTTTTATACTTGATGGGATTAGGTCAACTTCCATCGACTCTAACTCATACTAGGCTGGGCCTTCGTTTTTCTCAGACTGGGTCGTGTTTTCATCATCTTTCCCTTCCGCGCCGATCAGCGCGGCTCCTCATCTGGCCCATCTTCATTACTTTTTAGTTCTTTATCCATAATTTCCCAGTTTTACACTTGTTTCCTGTGATTACATCCAAAACAGAACAACTACAAATATATGCATATATGAGGTTAATTGTTATTCCAAACCACCAATTTAAGATGCAAAACATTCCTTTTTGGTAGTAAAATAGGCATCTAGAAACCACCAACAGTTCCCCCACACTCAAATCATTGCTAGTCCTCGAGCAATACAAAATCAAATATGTAACAAGAATCTTCACACCATCTCTCATGCAATCAATCTCAATCATCATTTTTACTCATTATCCCTCCATAAAGATTCTCTCATCTCCTTTTAACCAATCAGCATATCATACTTGAACTTAATCAAATTACCACAAACCTTTTCAAAAACAATTTTAGTTCTCCTTGACTCATCTTTAGCATCAAACATCAAGCATTTTGTCCTCTCAAGATCTCTCAAGTGTAGTTCCTTCCCTCTCCTATCTAATCAAGGATTGTATGTGGATCTTGGAGGGCTATATAACTCAATTAAATCATAAGATTAACCATGTCAACAATGTGCTCAATCATGCCCACTAAGAAAGAATTTTCTTGGAAAAGAACTTTAATGGAGAAGAGGAATCTAGAAGATCTAAAGAAAAGAAAGAAAAATGTTTCAATGAGAATGATTGCAAAGAATTAGAAATAATCAGAAATCTGCTTTCTTTGATGACCTTATTGCCTCTCAGGGAATACATTTTCTCTCTATCTCTTCTTTTCTTTTTATATTTTTCCCTTTTTTTTGCAACAGCGCCGATCAGCGCAACACTGCGCCGGTCGACGCGTCTATATATTTTTTTTCTTTTCTTTCACTCTTTTTCTATTCTCGATATAATTAGCAATTTCTGTCTTGTACTAGCAGCAAAAGTTTTCTGAATTCCCTTTTATTGAGAATATAGGTTTTATCAAGGAGGAGGGAGAAACAAAGATGTATGGTTTCCATGATAGCAAGGAATTTAAATGGATAAAAATGGCTAGAAATACAGAGATAAACAAATAGATCATCCTTTCCTAACTTGGTTGAAACCATGAGCAAAAAGTTGACAAAGTTACTTACAATCCAATTAGTTCAAATGTGTAGCTTGCTCTCATTCACTCGGCTATGTAGGCATATTTAGACCATGCTTTTGCTTTAGCTTATGATGAGTCAAAAGAAATTTTCACAAATACAAAGCTCAAAAGTTAAGTGGTAACCAACTAAGTCAAGTAATCAACCAATTGATCATCAAAAAGACAAGATAAAAAGTATAGGGCACATTCAATTTGAGAATCGACACTAACTCTATTGAAGACAATGCAATAATTCCAACTATATAAAAGACCTTGAAGCAACTCTCAACATGACTCATGACTCTCTTAAGCACACACACAAACTTAAATAAACACTCATAAGAAAAACAGGCTATCATAAGAACAAACGAGAAACTAGACTCAAAAACACTTCAAAACTATGACAAATGGCAAAGCCCTTCCTCCACACTCAAAATTTTCAATGTCCTCATTGCAAGAGAAGAAACTCAACACATTAATCATGCAGACCATGCCTGTTCAAGACTCGGAAAATTCGTCTTATATTCCTTATGAGAAAAGTGTAGTCTGCTTTGTTCATCTCGATTGTATCCAGGATTCTGCGATCCACATCCCTTTGATGCATGTAAGCACAATCTCTGTCTAGATACAGGCGCTCAATGTTTCTTCGGTAAACAGTACAGCAAGCAAGCGGTTGCAGGTTATGATTTTCAATATTGTAAGGGGAGACACTGTTCAAACTCCTCTGAGCCGATCAGCGCAGTGGTGTTCTTTCACCATTGTGACTTCCTTCACCTCCCACTGCATTACTGTTAATTCTTGTTGGAGTTCCTGCTGCCCTGTCATTACTGCATTCTGCAAGTGTTCCCTAATTTTCAAACTTAGGACTACCAAAGCTTCTTCGCATATCAAAATCATCACTAAAATCTCGAGACACACTAGGATTACCACTCTCCAAAGTTTCCAAATAGTATGACGGATCAAACTCGCTATCCTATTCAGAGTACTTTTGAATTGGCTTACCCGATAGTCTAGTGGATCTGCAAACCTCTGGCGTAGTCTTACACTTATTTGCAACATGCTCTTCGTCTTCACTTGGCAGAGCCGTCAGATCAATAAATTCAGCCATCTTTAGGTCGCGCCGAATGGCTTCAGTGTCGTGCCGATTGGCGCAGCTGGCAGCTTCCTTCATATACTCAGCTAACTCCTCTAGATTATGCTCACGGATTGCCTTATTCTACTGCCTTTGTAAAATCTCATTGTTAATCTCCTTAGGCGTCCTCCCTCCAGAAACTGCGCGATAGCCATCATCATATAATACATCTCTAGGTATGAAAGTTGTATCTTCCGCCAATTGGAGTTCAACCTTACGTTGAAGATCTTTAACACAAAAGAAACACTTGCAACCCTTAATACAACTATTCTTATGAATCTTATTTTCTTGAAAACTTTCCCAATCGATAAGAACCTTGGGAAAGGATTCATCCCTTTTAGCTTGAAAATCCTTTTCCGCATCCTGCTCGTACATGGCTTCTTCGGCTTCCTCTCGCAGCTTGAGTTCATACTTGGCGGCAATGTCATGTTCACTATAAAGTCGGCACTTATGGATTGTGAGAGAGCTCTCCTCATCTAGCTCTTCCTTCTCTTGCTCAGTCAATGATCTTTCAAAAAATAGGAAATCCTCATACGACAAGGGCTTAGCAAGATCAAGAAGACTTTCCATGGTATACCTCTGAGAAATAGCTTCATTTTTAATAGGCGGCTTTAGATTTTCCCATGTGCACCAATACTCTCTTCATCATTTGCCGAAGTTCATTGTCCATCTTCACCTTGTCGGCATTCCACGTGTCAGCTTTGCTTTTCTTCATGAATTTCTTCCGCAGGTTTGACCAGACAAGAGGATCATCTGGTGTTGGCATCAGCACTTCATCGACTTCTTACCAGGACCAATTTGCAGAGGACTGCAGAAACTCCGCCGTTGAGCTGATCGGCACAAGGATCACGCCGATCAGCGCCAGCGTCACACCGATCGGCGCCGCCTTGGTTGCTGCCCGATGCGCCGCTTTCCATCGCTTCTGCTCTTAGGGTTTTGTTCTGGTGACGATGTAATGCGAGTTAATCCGTGGGTTTGTTATCCTCTCATATTTATATCCCTTGATCTCCAACTGGACTAGGACTCTATCTCTTATTCGTGGAATTTAACGAGTCTTAAAAGGGCAAGGTCCAAAACCGACTCCAAAACCAAAAAGACTCCACCGCACCGATCGGTGCAAGGCTATGCCGATCAGCGCAGCAACGCACTGATTAAAGTGGTACACTAAATTACCAAATCAGAAGCAGAAAAAATTTAGAAATCAAAACACATATAGAGCTTTTGTTTTATGTCATTAAGCTCGACCACACGAGGCACTAAGCTGTGAAATACACATCAAAAGATTTTAATTCAAATGTGTCGGGTTCTAGATATACCTTTAGACATTGTCCATTCACCATGTACTTATTTCTCTTGCCATCCATTATGATCACAGCTCCCGAAAGTAACACCATATTCATAAGATAAGTTCCCTCTCATTTGCTTCACAGTTTGCCTTCACCAAATAATCTGAATCACGAATTAAATAGGAGCACCCGATCTTCTTCCTTGAATTCCTTCTTTAAAAGCTTCTTGTCGTACCACTTCTTTGTCTTCTCTTTGTATATGTCCGCATTTTCATATGCACACAATCGCATCTCTTCCATTTCGCTTATTTGCATCTTTCTTTTCACTCCGGTGGCATCAAGATCCAAATTCATTTCCTTTATAGCCCAATAAGCTTTCTGTTCCAATTCCACCGGTAGGTGACATGATTTCCCATAGACGAATTGATATGGTGTCATACCAATTGGTGTCTTGGATGCTGTCCTATATGCCCATAACGCTCCATTAAGCTTCGTGGCCCAATCTTTTTCTTCCTTTGTAACAATCTTCTACAGAATTCCCTTTAATTACTTATTTGACGTTTCTGCTTGTCTATTTGTCTGGGGATGGTAGGCTATTCCAATTTTGTGTTCAACTCTAGATTTAGTTAAAAACCTAGTAAATTCTCCTCTTGTAAAATGGGATCCTCAATCTGTAATTATTATCCTCGGTACTCCATACATAGGAAATATATGCTCCTAAAGTATACTCCTTGATTTTCTTGTAGTATTGGCCTTGCATGCCATTGCTTCGACCCACTTGGAGACATAATCAACGATGACCAATATGTACTTGAAACCATGAGAATTCACAAAGGGTCCCATAAAATCCATACCCCAAATATCAAAGATATCGACTTGAAGATTATACTTAAGAGGCATTGCGTTCCTACTGTTAACATTCCCTATTCGTTGGCATTGAGCACATGTTGCAACATACCTCCACTCGCCCATACCTTTGCCTGTGTTCTGAAGTAGCCATAATATTCCCCATAATCCGAAGAATGACACTTTGCTAAAATGCTCGCTCTTTCTTCTCTGGATACACATCTCCGTACTGCTCCATCCTCGCAATACCTATATAAGTATGGGTCGGCCCATATAAATATTCTCATTTCACTCTTAACTCTTTTTCTCGTGTTCTTGTTCATCATATTTGTTGGTCCCTTGAAACCTTTGATAATATCCATCATCCAATTCTCTCTACTATCAAATGCGGCAAACAACTGCTCTTGTTACATTTCATCTATTATTGGCTCAGTTGATGATGATTCAAGACGAGATAAATGATCTGCTATAGAATTTTCTACTCCTTTCTTATCTCTTATCTCCAAATCAAATTCTTGCAGCATCAATACCCATCGCATTAACCGAGGCTTAGACTCCTTTGAAACCAAGTATCTTATAGCAGCATGATCAGTATATACAATCACCTTAGAATTTAGGATGTAGTATCTAAACTTCTCAAAAGCAAATATAACAGCTACATCTCTTTCTCGGTTATTGTATAATTGATCTTCACCTCATTCAAAGTTTTGCTAGCATAATAAATAGCATGCACTTTACCTCCCTTCCGTTGTCCAAGAACAGCTCCAACTACATAGTCACTTGCATCACACATAATTTCAAAAGGTAAACTCCAATCAGGGGGCTGCATAATGGGTGTAGAGCATAGAGCTTCCTTTAATCTTCTGAAGGCAAAGAGTCTTTCATTGTTCATGACAAATTATGTATCTTGCTTCAACAATTCTATCAGGGGCTTAGCAATCTTCGAATAATTCTTAACAAATCTACGATAGAAGTTGGCATGTCCAAGAAAACTCCTCAAAGTTGTAAGATCGGTAGGGGGAGGTAATTTCTCAACTCTAGATACCTTTGCTTTATCAACCTCTATACCTCTATTAGATATGACATGACCAAGTACTATCCCTTCTGTTACCATGAAGTGACACTTCTCCCAATTAGAAACTAAGTCGCATTCAACACACCTTTTCAAAACCTTCTCCAAATTCTCCAAACAACTATCAAAATCAGCACTATGCATGGAGAAGTCATCCATAAATACCTCCATAATATCTTCTATGAATTCAGCAAATATTGCATTCATGCATCTTTGAAATGTGGCGGGTGCGTTGCAAAGACCAAATGGCATACTTCTATATGCATATGTCCCAAAAAGGCAAGTAAAAGTAGTTTTTTGCTGATCTTCTTGTCTTACCGATATTTGAAAGAAACCACTATATCCATCCAAATAATAGAAGTATGAATTCTTTGCTAACCTTTCAAGCATCTCATCAATGAACGAAAGAGGATAGTGATCTTTCTTCGTCACCTTGTTCAAACATCTGTAATCTATGCACATTCTCCATTTGGTTATAGTCCTTTGAGGGATCAACTCATTGTTCTTATTAGGCACTACTGTCAACCCTCCTTTCTTGGGCACACAATGTACTGGACTAACCCATTCACTATCAGCAATAGGGTAGATCATACCTGTATTAAGCAGCTACAAAATCTCCTTTTTAACCACTGGCTTCATTGATTCCTTCAACCTTCGCATCCCTTCAACCACAGGTTTAGCATTCTCCTCCGAGTTAATCTCGTGGGTACAAAATGCGGGGCTGATTCCCTTGATGTCATCCAATGTGTAACCAATGGCTTTCTTATACCTTTTGAGCACAGCAAGCAGCTTCTCTGTTTCTTCTTTCGTTAGGACGTTGTTCATAATAATTGGATATGTTCTATTCTTCCCTAGATATTCATAGCGTAGCTCCTTCGGAAGTTCCTTCTATTCCACTTCTGGCACTTCATCTGGATCTAGCTCCCTGAGAGGTTCAAAATCAAGATTTCCCTGGTTGAGCCGATCGGCGCAAGCATCACGCCGATCGGCGGGATTTTCCTGGTTGAGGCGATTGGTGCAAGCGTCGTGCCGATCGGTGGGATTTTCCCAGTTGAGCCGATTGGCGCAAGCGTTGCGTCGATCGGCACTGGCAGCATGTTTGTCAGTTATGCGCAGGATGTGGTCCAGTGGGTCTCCCATATCCATCTCTCTCTTCTCATCTTCCTTTGGGTAGAATTCCTGATAGTAAGAAGGGTCTTGATGAGATGGATCGTTAAATTGAAATTGCACTTCTTCCTCTCCTAGGTGTAGCGTAATTTGACCTTTCCCAGCATCCAGAACAGCTTGTACTAATCTTATGAATGGCCTTCCCAGAATGATATCTTCAACCCTAGTTTCTTTATTATCTAGAACGAAGAAATCCATCGGTATTGTTTTTGAGCTGATCTCAATTTCAACATTATTGATCACTCCTTGTGGCTTGGTCTTCCCTCCATCCGTCATAATGAGCTCAAGTTCAGTCCCCATCAGCCGTTGTTGAGTTCCATAAGGCATGCTCATGAACGCATCATAAGTCATCAAGCTGACACAGGAACCAAAGTCACATAAGGCTTTCAGAAATTTCTTTCCCGATATCTCACATGGTATGTACGATTCTTCTTCTTCCTCGTCAGTGAGACCTACAGCATACATATTACATAATCCTTCATATGGAGACAGCTCAAAGCAGCTATCTAGCAATCTCTTCGCTTGTTTCACCTCCGTTCCATCAAGCTCTATATCATCCTTGTAAAGCTTCCCAAAAACTCTCCCAATAATCTCTTGATTCAAAACTTCTGACATGAGGCGATTACTTGGGAAATTATATTCAATTCCGGCTTCGGAAGCGTCTTGCGGACTGAAGGATCTTCTCATATTGAGCAACTCGCGCGAAAAAAGAGAGAGAGAGTATCTTTTGCTTGTTTCGATCTTACTCTAGAGAGAGAGAGAGTATCTTTTGCTTGTTTTGATCTTACTCTAGAGAGAGAGAGAGTATCTCTTGCTTGTTTTGATCTTACACTAGAGAGAGAGAGAGAGAGAGAGTATCTTTTGCTTTTTTTGATCTTACTCTAGGGAGAGAGTATCTTTTGCTTGTTTCGATCTTACTTTAGAGAGAGAGAGAGCGAGAGAGTATCTTTTGCTTGTTCTGATCTTACTCTAGAGAGAGAGAGAGAGAGTATCTTTTGCTTGTTTTGATCTTACTCCAGAGAGAGAGAGAGAGAGAGTACATTTTGCTTGTTTCAATCTTACTCTAGAGAGAGAGTATCTTTTGCTTGTTTCAATCTTACTCTAGAGAGAGAGAATCTTTTGCTTGTTTTGATCTTACTCTAGAGAGAGAGAGAGAGAGCAAGAGAGTATCTTTTGCTTGTTTCGATCTTACTCTAGAGAGAGAACTCTAGAGAGTGAGGGACAAAATATCTTTTGCTTGTTTCAATCTTACTACATATATATAGAGAGAGCGTATCTTTCACTTGTTTGGAGTGTCTTTTGCTTGTTTTGATCTTACTCTAGAGAGAGAGAGAGAAAGAGAGAGTATCTTTTGCTTGTTTCAATCTTACTCTAGAGAGAGAAGAGACAGAGAGAGGGAGCGAGAGAGTATCTTTTGCTTGTTTCGATCTTACTCTAGATAGAGAGAGAGAGAGAGAGAGAGTATCTTTTACTTGTTTTGATCTTACTCTAGAGAGAGAAGGAGAGAGAGAGAGATTCTTTTGCTTGATCCGATCTTACTCTATAGAGTGAGAGAGAATGTATCTTTTGCTTGTTTCAATCATACTATATATATAGAGAGAAATTATCTTTTGCTTGTTTCAATCTTACTCTAGAGAGAGAGAGAGAGTATCTTTTGCTTGTTTTGATCTTACTCTAGAGAGAGAGAGAGAGTATCTTTTGTTTGTTTTGATCTTACTCTAGAGAGAGAGAGTATCTTTTGCTTATTTCAATCTTACTATAGAGAGAGAGAAAGAGAGTATCTTTTGCTTGTTTTGATCTTACTCTAGAGAGAGAGTATCTTTTGCTTGTTTCAATCTTACTATAGAGAGAGAGAGAGAGTATCTTTTGCTTGTTTTGATCTTACTCTAGAGAGAGGGAGAGAAAGTATCTTTTGCTTGTTTTGATCTTAAACTAGAGAGAGAGAGAGAGAGGATCATTTGTATGTTTTGATCATACTCTAGAGAGAGAAGGAGAGAGAGAGAGAGAGTATGTTTTGCTTGTTTTGATCTTACTCTAGAGAGTGAGAGAGAAAGTATCTTTTGCTTCTTTCAATCTTACCATATATATATAGAGAGAGTATCTTTTGCTTCTTTTGATCTTACTCTAGAGAGAGGGAGAGAGCATCTTTTGCTTGTTTCAATCTTACTCTAGAGAGAGAGAGTATCTTTTGCTTGTTTTGATCTTACTCTAGAGACAGAGAGAGAGAGTATCTTTTACTTGTTTTGATCTTACTCTAGAGAGAGAAAGAGAGAGAGAGTATCTTTTACTTGTTTTGATCTTACTCTAGAGAGAGAGAGAGAGAGTATCTTTTGCTTGTTTTGATCTTACTCTAAAGAGAGAGAGAGAGAGTATCTTTTGCTTGTTTTGATCTTACTCTAGAGAGTGAGAGAGAGAGTATCTTTTACTTGTTTTTATCTTACTCTAGAGAGAGAGAGCGAGTATCTTTTGCTTGTTTTGATCTTACTCCAGAGAGAGAGAGAGAGTACATTTTGCTTGTTTCAATCTTACTCTAGAGAGAGAGTATCTTTTGCTTGTTTCAATCCTACTCTAGAGAGAGAGAATCTTTTGCTTGTTTTGATCTTACTCTAGAGAGAGAGAGAGAGAGCAAGAGAGTATCTTTTGCTTGTTTCGATCTTACTCTAGAGAGAGAACTCTAGAGAGTGAGGGACAAAATATCTTTTGCTTGTTTCAATCTTACTACATATATATAGAGAGAGAGCCTATCTTTCACTTGTTTGGAGTATCTTTTGCTTGTTTTGATCTCACTCTAGAGAGAGAGAGAGAAAGAGAGAGTATCTTTTGCTTGTTTCAATCTTACTCTAGAGAGAGAAGAGACAGAGAGAGGGAGCGAGAGAGTATCTTTTGCTTGTTTCGATCTTACTCTAGATAGAGAGAGAGAGAGAGAGAGTATCTTTTACTTGTTTTGATCTTACTCTAGAGAGAGAAGGAGAGAGAGAGAGATTCTTTTGCTTGATCCGATCTTACTCTATAGAGTGAGAGAGAATGTATCTTTTGCTTGTTTCAATCATACTATATATATAGAGAGAAATTATCTTTTGCTTGTTTCGATCTTACTCTAGAGAGAGAGAGAGAGTATCTTTTGCTTGTTTTGATCTTACTCTAGAGAGAGAGAGAGAGTATCTTTTTGTTTTGATCTTACTCTAGAGAGAGAGAGAGTATCTTTTGCTTGTTTTGATCTTACTCTAGAGAGAGAGAGAGTATCTCTTGCTTGTTTTGATCTTACACTAGAGAGAGAGAGAGAGAGAGAGAGTATCTTTTGCTTTTTTTGATCTTACTCTAGGGAGAGAGTATCTTTTGCTTGTTTCGATCTTACTTTAGAGAGAGAGAGAGCGAGAGAGTATCTTTTGCTTGTTCTGATCTTACTCTAGAGAGAGAGAGAGAGAGTATCTTTTGCTTGTTTTGATCTTACTCCAGAGAGAGAGAGAGAGAGTACATTTTGCTTGTTTCAATCTTACTCTAGAGAGAGAGTATCTTTTGCTTGTTTCAATCTTACTCTAGAGAGAGAGAATCTTTTGCTTGTTTTGATCTTACTCTAGAGAGAGAGAGAGAGAGAGCAAGAGAGTATCTTTTGCTTGTTTCGATCTTACTCTAGAGAGAGAACTCTAGAGAGTGAGGGACAAAATATCTTTTGCTTGTTTCAATCTTACTACATATATATAGAGAGAGAGCGTATCTTTCACTTGTTTGGAGTATCTTTTGCTTGTTTTGATCTTACTCTAGAGAGAGAGAGAGAAAGAGAGAGTATCTTTTGCTTGTTTCAATCTTACTCTAGAGAGAGAAGAGACAAAGAGAGGGAGCGAGAGAGTATCTTTTGCTTGTTTCGATCTTACTCTAGATAGAGAGAGAGAGAGAGAGAGTATCTTTTACTTGTTTTGATCTTACTCTAGAGAGAGAAGGAGAGAGAGAGAGATTCTTTTGCTTGATCCGATCTTACTCTATAGAGTGAGAGAGAATGTATCTTTTGCTTGTTTCAATCATACTATATATATAGAGAGAAATTATCTTTTGCTTGTTTCGATCTTACTCTAGAGAGAGAGAGAGAGTATCTTTTGCTTGTTTTGATCTTACTCTAGAGAGAGAGAGAGAGTATCTTTTGTTTGTTTTGATCTTACTCTAGAGAGAGAGAGTATCTTTTGCTTATTTCAATCTTACTATAGAGAGAGAGAAAGAGAGTATCTTTTGCTTGTTTTGATCTTACTCTAGAGAGAGAGTATCTTTTGCTTGTTTCAATCTTACTATAGAGAGAGAGAGAGAGAGTATCTTTTGCTTGTTTTGATCTTACTCTAGAGAGGGAGAGAAAGTATCTTTTGCTTGTTTTGATCTTAAACTAGAGAGAGAGAGAGAGGATCATTTGTATGTTTTGATCATACTCTAGAGAGAGAAGGAGAGAGAGAGAGAGAGTATCTTTTGCTTGTTTTGATCTTACTCTAGAGAGTGAGAGAGAAAGTATCTTTTGCTTCTTTCAATCTTACCATATATATATAGAGAGAGTATCTTTTGCTTCTTTTGATCTTACTCTAGAGAGAGGGAGAGAGCATCTTTTGCTTGTTTCAATCTTACTCTAGAGAGAGAGAGTATCTTTTGCTTGTTTTGATCTTACTCTAGAGATAGAGAGAGAGAGTATCTTTTACTTGTTTTGATCTTACTCTAGAGAGAGAAAGAGAGAGAGAGTATCTTTTACTTGTTTTGATCTTACTCTAGAGAGAGAGAGAGAGAGTATCTTTTGCTTGTTTTGATCTTACTCTAAAGAGAGAGAGAGAGAGTATCTTTTGCTTGTTTTGATCTTACTCTAGAGAGTGAGAGAGAGAGAGTATCTTTTGCTTGTTTCAATCCTACTCTAGAGAGAGAGAGAGAGAGAGAGTATCTTTTACTTGTTTTGATCTTACTCTAGAGAGAGAAGGAGAGAGAGAGAGATTCTTTTGCTTGATCCGATCTTACTCTATAGAGTGAGAGAGAATGTATCTTTTGCTTGTTTCAATCATACTATATATATAGAGAGAAATTATCTTTTGCTTGTTTCGATCTTACTCTAGAGAGAGAGAGAGAGTATCTTTTGCTTGTTTTGATCTTACTCTAGAGAGAGAGAGAGAGTATCTTTTTGTTTTGATCTTACTCTAGAGAGAGAGAGTATCTTTTGCTTATTTCAATCTTACTATAGAGAGAGAGAAAGAGAGTATCTTTTGCTTGTTTTGATCTTACTCTAGAGAGAGAGTATCTTTTGCTTGTTTCAATCTTACTATATAGAGAGAGAGAGAGTATCTTTTGCTTGTTTTGATCTTACTCTAGAGAGAGGGAGAGAAAGTGTCTTTTGCTTGTTTTGATCTTAAACTAGAGAGAGAGAGAGAGAGGATCATTTGTATGTTTTGATCATACTCTAGAGAGAGAAGGAGAGAGAGAGAGTATCTTTTGCTTGTTTTGATCTTACTCTAGAGAGTGAGAGAGAAAGTATCTTTTGCTTCTTTCAATCTTACCATATATATATAGAGAGAGTATCTTTTGCTTCTTTTGATCTTACTCTAGAGAGAGGGAGAGAGCATCTTTTGCTTGTTT